>OY288109.1:38259103-38366453 GCA_958431115.1 Syrphus vitripennis | reverse complement strand
AACTTGGAAAAATACCGAAAGTTTCAACTTTAAACTGCTGTAAAAGAGGCAGAGTCAATATGCAGCTTAGGAAAGAATAACTTTCTTTCGCATAGCAAAGGACAGTTGGTGGATAAGCTTTAGCAGTCGCGGGTCGATACAAAAAAAAAGTTAAGTCGAAATTATAAATTCGCAATTTTTATTGTAAAGAAAAAAAAAAACATTTAAAATAAAAAAACAGAAAAACCTTATTATCGCGCGCTATAGATAAGTGCTTCAATTTAATTGTAAACTATAGAATAATAAATTCAACAACAAAAATACCTAAGCAGTGACAAAAAAACAGTGTGCCATATAAATTTCATGTGCATTCCTTTTCCTAAAAAAAAAAAAGAATATAGGAAAACTATTGGTGCTCGGCAAAATTAAAGTCCGAAACATACCCTATAAAAAAATAAACCTTTTCAACCCCTCTGCTCACAAAAAAAAAGTTATCCCTACCAACTTAGAAAACCTACCAATTTTTTTTTTTCTTACCTAATCTGAAAAAAAGAAAAAAATATTAAAATAAAATAAAAACTAAAAGAAAAAGAAATACTCACCTGAACCTGAAAAAAAAAGTAAAAAAAAAAAATAAAAAAAAACATTTCTTTTTATATAAAAACACTTACCTGGAATATACTTACCTGGAATATACATACCTGGAAAACCTACTTACCTGAAGAAATCGAAGAGAAACACAAATACTTACCGGAGGACTAACCTGACATCGACGGAGCAACACCCTACAATTTACTTACCTTGTGAAAAAAAGAGTGTCCAAAGTGTTCTTACCATATACCTACCTATCAATACCTACCTTCTTTCAATTTTGTGACTTCCCTTTTTCCTTCCTTCCTCTTGTGTCTAGTGTTTTTAATTTAAATGTGTATTTCAAATTATATAAAAAACAAGGAAAATCTAATCAATGTTCATAAATGAAAGTGGCCAAAATTAATTAAAAGGAAAATAAAAAAATTGTAATTAAATTTAATAAATCAGGAAAATATCGTAGTGATGGAAATTAGTTTTTTTTTATTTGGAATGAAAAAAAAAATAAAACTTACACAAACAAAAAAAATTTTTACACGCATAATAACCCCGTCTATCCATATAATCAAAACAAAACAAAATAAACTTAAATTAATTACAGACGTCATTCTATAGGATAAGTACTCCAAAGCGGTGCACCTCCTTGGCAGTGGCGATATTCGGGTGACAAAGTAAGTTTTCTTTTAATTTTAATACATTACTTACTTTTATATACATTTTAATTTGTTTTGATTTATAAATATATACTTTTTTTTACAACAACAAATAACATTAAACCAAAAAAAAAATCAACTACCCCTTTTTTTTAACTACACTGAAAAAAAAGGTCAATATTCAAATAAAATTAAAAATAAAAGAAAAAAAAAAACAAAAAAAAGGGGGTCAAAAATAAATAAATAAAAATAAAAGAGGGTAATCAAACTACAAAAATAATAAAGTTAAATATACTTACTTAACAATTATTTCCATGACTGCGCTAAACATTTTTTTGTATATAATTAAAAATACCGAGAAAAAAAAAAGAGAAAAACGAAACCTATAATTGAAAGAAAAGAAAATTATAATAAAGTTAAATTTTTTTTTGAAAATTTTTGCAACGAATAGGGTTGCCACCCTTACTAGAAATTAATATTTCATAAAAACTTTTTTTTTTAATTCTTTTATTAATTTAATTTTAATCTTGTTTACTATAATTCTTTTTTTTTTAAAACTCAATTTTTTTTTTTAAAACTCAATGCTTGGTCAACAACAATAAAATAAAAATTGTAAATCTTTTTTAAACCAAATGACGTTGACTCTTTTTATGGTTTCAACTGCCATATTTTTTTTTTCTTTTATGAATGATTGACTTGTTTAATTTTAGAAGGGAAGTTGTTTCGCTGAAATTAATTTATTTTTGCTAAGATTACATTTCATTAAGATGGATTCTTAATCATGAAGCTTGAGGTGGAGGTGACACGCTACTGAAGTGTCGACGAAATGGTGAAGTGGTAAGCTGGTGTAATATCAGGTCTGGGGTTACTGCATAACATTGGAGGAAGCAGTAACCATGGTGGTATCTGTCGATACATTGGGTGGGTTAAATCCTCCGGAGAGCCAACGACATCATGGTCTCTCCCTCACCCCCCTATAGGAATCACACCCTTCTAATGGAACGGATTTCGGTCTCATTATTATATAAATGAACCAACTTTTTTTTTATCTTTACTCCGGCATGAAGTCGTAACGACAGTCCAGTGCTGCGGTAGCAAGAACCCCCCGCCGACGAGCCAGTTTGTGCAACGCAAGCATGCCACGCAACCGTAGCCTGGACACCCTCTCCTCCTTGCTGCCCGGATCAGCCTCATGTTTCCTGTAGGCATGGGGTTGTAACGGTGGTATAGGGAGGAGAGGTCGGATTCCCCAAACGAGACTAGTGGCCTGGTATTTTTTTTATACCTCTACGTGGTAAGCCCTAGTCTACGGTTAGGGAAACCAGCCGACAACACCTCGGTTTTGTTACAAATGTTTGATTTTTACATTTTGAAGAAAACTAGGTACCAATTTGAAATTGTGACTAAAAAAATAATTGATTGATTCGAAAAAAAAATTCAGGTCTCATGGAATGAAAGTAAAACCATTCTGTATTTTATATCAAGAAGGGTCTTTGAAGTGTCAAAATAATAAAATAATAAGCAAATCGATTTAATTCAATATTAGATTTTATTTCTATTCAATGAATAATTTTACATTTGTTTTAACCTACACCTACTTGAATTTATTTGTTTATTTTATTTTAGTTTATTTTTGTTTCATAATTATAAAAGAAGAAAGACAAAAAGAAACAACCCTTTCTCAGTTATTTGAGGGAGCCCGTACTTTCATACCACGAGGGACCCGTGGATCTACTAGTTCTGGTAAAAGCCAATTCATATAAAAAGATGAAAGTTTAGTCACCATTTGAGTTTCCCAAAAGTCGTCATCCTTTTCAACTCTTTCAACGTATAGATCATATTTGCTGCTAGTCCAAACTGCAAAAACACAGACTTTCTTTTGGGAAATATGCAATTGCCCTTGAATTTGATAATAGTAAATATGGGTCTTATTAATTCCTACGCAACCATCATCTGAAACTGTGATGAAATTTAGTTTCTTGTCTTTGATGGCTGCAATTGGATCCAATTCAGCAATTGCAAAGGGGCATTTGATCTCGCAAATGGTGTTTTCATCAATAATTCCATCTGGTGATGCTCCAAGATAAGAGAACTGTTCGTCAATGAATAATCCGCTGCCTTTAATTTGTTGACCGAGTTGAGTTTCCAGCTGTAATCTTGCCGCGTCTTCATTGATTTTTCCATGTATTATAGACTTTGCAAAAATTTCCGTTGGATGAGCGAGTCTTTTTACATGTCCTTCAAATTTTTTGGCCTTGCAAATAGTGCCGAAGGAAGAAGCAGTCAGCATGAATTTTCTTGTCTCACTCCATTTGATGTTGTTTGTCTGGCCAATTGTTTGATGCTGTAGGAGGAATCGGTTTTTTTGGTTGTCCTCAAGTCTTTTCAGAATAATTTCCTTTTCAGCAGCAAATTCTTCTAGACCCATATCTGGTTGCCTGGAACCATCTCCATAACCAATATCATTCGAAGTATAAGAACGGTTTATTCTGAAATATGTTCTCCGTTTGCCGTAAACTTTTCTTTTTCTCCCTCTTTCATTGCTTCTCAACCGACGTAGCTCAACTTTCCGGATTCTGGTTTCTGGATTGGAACTATAAACTTGAGTATATAGTTCTGACATCTGACTCTTCGCGTTGAATTGAACTACAGCTGCAAAACATCTGTCATGAGAAAAAATAGTTTATTACAGAAGTTAATTATAAAATTCAAATTATTATATTGTTACAGGAATATTAAAAAATGTTATTTAAATTACTTACCGGTTAGAATATCCACTACCAAGGGAAAAGTTTATCCTTTTTCCACTAACAAGTTTTGCAACTATCGAGTTGAAATGTTCAGCCAGGTTATTGGTATATCCAAGCAGAAGACTTTTAGCGTTCCAAATAAGTCGTCTCGTTGGGCCCATAATTGATTCATAAATTCCGTCTTTTACCATAAGAGGTATCAAATTGGTGTCGTTAACGTTGCACCTTTCTTTTATGTACGTTGGACACTTTGCATGATCTCCAAAAACATGATGAATGACGTTTCTTATGTCTTGTTTGATTGCCAATAAGGAGCTTTCTTTTGTTTCTGTATTCATTCGTCTGTATTTTAATGCGCTCAAGATGTCTTTTCTTATCCGCTCCAAATTTTTTGTCAGGGCACCTTTCAAGCCAGTTTTTGCCCCTTTAGAAACAGCTTCCAGCTTGTTTCTAAAGTTCCTCATCAAATGGTTGCAACATTCAATTTTCTCCACTTTCCTTCCGTTGTAGGGATCATTTTCTAATATTTTTTTGAATGAACTGCTGTCTCCATCAGCAAGCATTGTAAGGTACCTAACACCGTTTATTTTAACACTGCACTTGAAAGCTTCAAGAAGAATGTCTGATTCCATCAGAGTTGAAGGTCCATCATAGTTTCAATTGCAAATATGATTTGGGCTTGCATGTAATCCTCTTCGTTCACAAAAAACGCAATGTTTGTTCTTAACGCCCATTGACAAAACTTTTCCCGTGTGAAGTCCGACGACAACCGCTGCTCCAGACAAAGCTGAGAAATTCTTTCTATATGATCTTTTACTCCAACAAGCATCTGTCACAACTGTTATAAACGGTATTCCATCAACTGGGTCAATATCACCGCGTTCTCGAGCAGCTTCAGCTTCTTCTGGTGCAGCATTTAGCATGTTTTTGGCTGCCACATCTTGCCACATTTGTCCAGCTGTTTTTTCGATTGTATGGTATTTATTAAATGAGAGACAAGGTAAGTCTAATATAGACAAAAACGTTTCTAGCTGGGAGTATCCACAATCAATACTTGTTATTCCAAGCACAGCGGCAGTGTTCACATCGGGTTTGCTAAAAATTAAAACTTTAATCCTTTAAGTATTATATAATCTTCAATGGATTAATTGTGCAAAAAATCTCTTAGCTCTTTTTATTTTTATGATAGATTAGGTATGAAATCCTTTCTTTTTACTACCCTCCCCATAAAAAATAGTTAACTGCATACCTGATGCAATCCAATAGGTACACAATTAGTTTAAATGTGAGGCTTATGATACAAAATTTTTTTCGCAATTTTACAATTTTAAATAAAGCCCAAAATTGTATTGAAAGATTGTAGGCAAATATTTGTTTTTTATTTCATTTAAAAAAGTGTTGTTTTCCAATATGCCTGTTCATCTGTGTAAAAAATTAAAAACAATAATTTAACTAAAATAAAAAAGTAAAATCAACAAAACACGAAATATGGGTTGCAGCCAAGTTGGAATCGTAGGGCCCATTGCCAAGCTTCATTCAAAAACAGGGTTTAATATTCAAATTTTAATCGAATCATATTTTTTTTAGTCAATAACCACAGAAAATAAACGGTCGATATACACTTTTTCCTATTGTAGGTAGATACTAAATAAATAATTACTATATTTTTTGTATCTAAATATGCATGAACATATTTCTTATTTTTATTGATTTCAAGACTCATGAACATTTGTTTGCTTATTTTGCAATTGCATTTTGCATCTACTAGTTATGTAAAGTGTAAGTTGCATGATTTAAAATCATTTGCAGTTCAATTTTAACCCAACGCTCTCATACAGGTGTTCTCAATCAAAAAATGTGCGAAATACGGTTAATCCAGTACTTTGTCACTTTATTGTATGCTTAATGGACCGATAGTAAAAAAATAGTAAAAATAAAGTTAATCTTTTCATTCATAAATTTACCTAAGAATCCAATAGCGTAAAAACAAAAATAAAAGGTTATTCCTAGAAGAAAGTAGTTTTTGTTATTTTTGATTTTTGGAAAAACTACAAAACATTTTGACATCCGGTTCTTTTAAATTGCCCCACGCACATTGTATATGAATTTGCATAGTACTCTCATGAACACGTTCCACACGTCGGCCACCTAGCGATCACACCCCTAACTAATTTTCTGGTTGCTGTTTCTGTGTATATACAAGTGCGCCCTCAGACGACCACACCCCACAACACAAAAACCATCGTGATGATAGTACTATAAGTTTTATATACAATGCCCACGCACCTAAAGGGGGGAAATAGACCCTCTCCCATAAATTTTTTCTTTTGTCTAAGTTCAACCTGCACGCCCTAGCCTTTTATGACACCTTATGCAAATCAATAAATAAAAATGCTATGACCCTACATATAACTAGGTATACTCGATAATCGAAACGCAATTCTGCGCTAACAAACCAATTGCTTTCAAACTTTTTACTTCCATTATTCAAATACGAAAATCTTATTATGATTTGATTGAGAACAACCTGACCTATAGTAACGTAAATCATAGTTGCAGAATATACACAAAATAAAGAGGAAAAAAACCAACAAGCAGTAAATACAAAAAACAAAAAAAATAACAACAGAACTTTTACACTACACAAACATCAGGCAATAGTCACCATTCCATATAAACAGACTGCATTTGTATTGTTAGGTACCTCTTTATCTACTGCCAAATTGTGTGCATCACACTGTTTGAATTTTTGTTTTATTTTATATGAAAACTCTACCGGTCATTTGGAGAACGAATAGAATCCAATGATTTGTGTCTTAGCTAAAATAATGAGATTTTATTTTACGCAGACGTTTTAAAAATTCGATGTTTCACATAAAAATACACGAAAATTCAATATTTTTTTTCTGAAAATTAAATTTAGAATTTCGGTTTGTTATTTTGGATCATAATTTTAGTAAAATTCATTAAACAAATACATATGTCAAACACTGAATTAAAAAACAGTATTTTAAGTGTTTTTTAAGTCAATATATTTCCAAAACTTTTTATTTTTTCAAAAAATCAATTCGACAATTTGAAGATATGTTTATTCATCATCATCATCATCGGCTCGACAACCGGGGTCCGGTCCTGGCCTCCTTCAACAAGTCTCTCCACCTATCCCGGTCTTGAGCCGA
Organism: Syrphus vitripennis; assembly: GCA_958431115.1. NCBI lineage: Eukaryota > Metazoa > Arthropoda > Insecta > Diptera > Syrphidae > Syrphus > Syrphus vitripennis. The sequence continues at coordinate 38,359,301 of OY288109.1, read as the reverse complement.
CGCCATCCAGTTGCGCACCCCAAGGCTTCGGGCGTCCTGGTCTACGCCATCTCTCCAGCGCAAGCATGGTCTACCACGCTGCCGTCTACCATAGAATGTACCACAAAGGACTTTCCGAGCAGGTTCCTCTTCACTCATGCGAGCTAGGTGCCCTGCCCACCGCAGTCTACCGAGCTTAATTTTTGTCACTATGTCTGCTTCAAGGTAGATTGCGTACAATTCATGATTGTACCGTCTCCGGAATCGCCCTTCCTCACATATGGGGCCAACAATTCTCCTTAAGACTTTTCTCTCGAACGCGGCTAAGAGGTCGGAGTGTCTTTTGCTAAGCACCCAAGTCTCGGATCCATACGTGAGTACTGACAGGACCATGGTCCTGTACAGCAGCAGTTTTGAAGTTATGGTGAGATTTCTGGATTTGAAGAGCTTTGACAGACTATAGTAGGCTTTGTTGGAATTGAGCAGCCGCCCGCGTATTTCTTCTTCTAAATTATTATCAGCCGCTACTGTTGACCCAAGGTATTTGAAGGATTGCACCACTTCAAATTCGTGCTCCGCTACCTTGATTGTGTGACCAACTGTTCTTCTCGCATTCGACGCCACCATGTACTTTGTTTTACCTTCACTAATGTGCAGCCCCAGATTTTGTGCCGCCTGCTCGATCTGGATGAAGGAATCGTGTACAGCTTGTTCGGTTCTTCCAATGATGTCAATGTCGTCTGCGTAAGCCAGTATCTGGCTGGACCTGTTGACGATGGTCCCTCTTGTTGCCGTGCCAGAGTAACGGATTGCTTTTTCCAACGCCAGGTTGAAGAGGAGGCAGGCCAAACCATCCCCTTGTCGGAGTCCATTAAAGATGTTGATTGGTCTGGATAGCAATCCGGCTATTTTTACTTGGCTTGTTACGTTGGTCATGGTCAACCTACAAAGTCGTGTCAACTTATTTGGGATGCCGAATGAGAGCATGGCTTTGTAAAGTTCTACCCTGGCTATGCTATTATAGGCGGCCTTAAAGTCTATAAACAGATGGTATGTTGGGATGTTAAATTCTAGACATTTTTCCATCGCCTGCCTAAGGGTAAAGATCTGATCAGTTGTTGATTTGCCTGGAATGAAACCACACTGATATTGGCCGATTATGGTTTTAGCGTATGGGGCTATCCGTTCTTGTAGGATAGAGGAGAGTATCTTATAGGCGGTACTCAACAACGTGATACCTCTATAATTGCTGCACGTTGTGACATCTCCCTTCTTATGTATGGGGCAAATTATACCTTTTCGCCAGTCTTCTGGCATTTCTTCCTGCTCCCATACGTGCACTATAATATCATGAATTGCTTGGCGTAAGGCTGGCCCGCCGTGGTGGAATAGTTCGGCTGGTATGCCATCGGCTCCCGGGGCTTTGTTTTTCTTAAGCCGGGCTATAGCCTTCTCCACCTCTTCTATGCTTGGTGGCTGTAACATAGGGTAATCTTCTTGAAGTAGTGGAGCCTCTACTTCTGCAGTGAGCTGACCATTTAGCAATTCATTAAAGTACACTTCCTATCGCTCCAGTATGCTTTGGGGATCGGTGATCAGATTTCCCTCTCCGTCCTTGCAGTAAGTGCAGCGTGGTGTGTACTGCGTCATGTTTCGGACGGATTGGTAGAACTTCCGCGCCTGGTGCGGACCTCGCTCTCGGCTTCTTTCTAAATCGCAGATGATGTTCTTCTCCCAGGCTGATTTTTTCTGTCTGTGAAGCCGTTTTTCTATTCTTCTGAGCTCTTTATATTCATCTTCGCGTGCCCGCGTTCTATGAGATTGTTGCATTGCTCGGTACGCAACATTCTTACGTTCAGTCGCTAGCTTGCATTCATCATCAAACCAGTCGTTCCGACTTCTACGACTGCTGCCTAAGATGGAGTTGGCAGTACTAATGACGGTGTTTTTAAGGCGTGTCCACTTCTCATCTACGCCCAGCATACTGGCTTTTTCGTTGCGTTGGTTGTCGTCGTGGGATCAGTCCGTTTCCGAGGCTTGTTTCAGGTCTCGTGATTCGTTTGTTTTACGGAACAGGGAATCAACCCGTTGCCAACCTGTGGAACTAGCCTGATCATCTTAGCCAAACCTTTTAGAGGTTTGTTTCTAGCGGCCGCCGCGAAGAGGCTATGATCACACTTCCACCAGTCCCGAATAGTTACGGCACGTGCATGTTTTCGTATGCTACATGTTATTCCCCCTATTCGGCTGATGGCTGACCGCCTTTTAGAAAATATCAAATTTGTTTCACTGAGTCCAGTACTTTTTCTACAAAATTGCGCACCAATTAGCAGTTTTTGCTAATTTCTCAAAATATGGATATACATTTTGTCAAATATAATACGCTGTGAGTCGATTTCGAAAAAAGTAATTCGAACAATTTGAAGATATTGAATCGTTCTTTCATATAGCGTTTAAATTATTGTCATATGCACACAAATGACTTCAGGAAATTGCGCACCTTTTCACCATTTTCTCGTTTTTTCCTCAAATCTAGGGGAAGGCCTCTTAAGAGCCCTTCAACTTAAAGTGGGAACTAAAAGTAGAACCTATTGATCCGAGTTCTTCACCAATGGTAGGTTTAAACATCAGATATACATTCCAAACCAATCCACAAAAAGAACACTCACCACCATTCACTTGGTACTCAGTAAAATATCCAATAAGTGAAAGCAAGACAAAAGTTTATTACGATCGCTAATGTTGAAAAGAGTAAAAATATTTTTCCAGATTCTTTATGTGTACCTACTCGTATTTTGTTTTCTATATACATATATGTACCTCTCAAAAACTAGTTTGGTTGGTTTTGGTATTTTTCTGTATTATTCGCTTGCTTGGTGTGACCAAGTATTAAGTAAGCTGCCGTAAAATTTGTTTCATTAATTTTTTTGTGTATATTTTTTTGTTTTCACTATGTAAGATTGTAAGTCCTTTCATGGACACTTAATTTGTTGTATTATTCTGCAATACGAAAATTATAAATCGATTTTTGTTCAAGATTTTTAAAATATGAAATAAGCGTTTGAAATACATATGACACTTTTACCCTTTACGTGTCGTAAATTCATAGCAATTGGACATACCAATTTGACTGATTGAGATTTGTTTTTGGTTTTACATATGGCGATTGAGAAGAAAAAAAATTCAGACGAAAAATATTTATTTTAGACTGCCAAAGCCAATGCCAATAATATAGTAGGGGTGGATGCATGTTAGGATGTAATGTTTGATTTTTACATTTTGAAGAAAACTAGGTACCAATTTGAAATTGTGACTAAAAAAATAATTGATTGATTCGAAAAAAAAATTCAGGTCTCATGGAATGAAAGTAAAACCATTCTGTATTTTATATCAAGAAGGGTCTTTGAAGTGTCAAAATAATAAAATAATAAGCAAATCGATTTAATTCAATATTAGATTTTATTTCTATTCAATGAATAATTTTACATTTGTTTTAACCTACATCTACTTGAATTTATTTGTTTATTTTATTTTAGTTTATTTTTGTTTCATAATTATAACAGAAGAAAGACAAAAAGAAACAACCCTTTCTCAGTTATTTGAGGGAGCACGTACTTTCATACCACGAGGGACCCGTGGATCTACTAGTTCTGGTAAAAGCCAATTCATATAAAAAGATGAAAGTTTAGTCACCATTTGAGTTTCCCAAAAGTCGTCATCCTTTTCAACTCTTTCAACGTATAGATCATATTTGCTGCTAGTCCAAACTGCAAAAACACAGACTTTCTTTTGGGAAATATGCAATTGCCCTTGAATTTGATAATAGTAAATATGGGTCTTATTAATTCCTACGCAACCATCATCTGAAACTGTGATGAAATTTAGTTTCTTGTCTTTGATGGCTGCAATTGGATCCAATTCAGCAATTGAAAAGGGGCATTTGATCTCGCAAATGGTGTTTTCATCAATAATTCCATCTGGTGATGCTCCAAGATAAGAGAACTGTTCGTCAATGAATAATCCGCTACCTTTTATTTGTTGACCGAGTTGAATTTTCAACTGTAATCTTGCCGCGTCTCCATTGATTTTTCCACGTATTACAGACTTTGCAAAAATTTCCGTTGGATGAGCGAGTCTTTTTACATGTCCCTCAAATTTTTTGGCCTTGCAAATAGTGCCGAAGGAAGAAGCAGTCAGTATGAATTTTCTTGTCTCACTCCATTTGATGTTGTTTGTCTGGCCAATTGTTTGATACTTTAGGAGGAATCAGTTTTTTTGGTTGTCCTCAAGTCTTTTCAGAATGATTTCCTTTTCAGCAGCAAATTCTTCTAGACCCATATCTGGTTGCCTGGAACCATCTCCATAACCAATATCATTCGAAGTATAAGAACGGTTTATTCTGAAATATGTTCGCCGTTTGCCGTAAACTTTTCTTTTTCTCCCTCTTTCATTGTTTCTCAACCGACGTAGCTCAACTTTCCGGATTCTGGCTTCTGGATTGGAACTATAAACTTGAGTATATAGTTCTGACATCTGACTCTTCGCGTTGAATTGAACTACAGCTGCAAAACATCTGTCATGAGAAAAAATAGTTTATTACAGAAGTTAATTATAAAATTCAAATTATTATGTTGTTACAGGAATATTAAAAAATGTTATTTAAATTACTTACCGGTTAGAATATCCACTGCCAAGTTAAAAGTTTATCCTTTTTCCACCAACAAGTTTTGCCACTATCGAGTTGAAATGTTCAGCCAGGTTATTGGTATATCCAAGCAGAAGACTTTTAGCGTTCCAAATAAGTCGTCTCGTTGGGCCCATAATTGATTCATAAATTCCGTCTTTTACCATAAGAGGTATCAAATTGGTGTCGTTAACGTTGCACCTTTCTTTTATGTACGTTGGACACTTTGCATGATCTCCAAAAACATGATGAATGACGTTTCTTATGTCTTGTTTGATTGCCAATAAGGAGCTTTCTTTTGTTTCTGTATTCATTCGTCTGTATTTTAATGCGCTCAAGATGTCTTTTCTTATCCGCTCCAAATTTTTTGTCAGGGCACCTTTCAAGCCACTTTTTGCCCCTTTAGAAACAGCTTCCAGCTTGTTTCTAAAGTTCCTCATCAAATGGTTGCAACATTTAATTTTCCCCACTTTCCTTCCGTTGTTTTGAATGAACTGCTGTCTCCATCAGCAAGCATTGTAAGGTACCTAACACCGTTTATTTTAACACTGCACTTGAAAGCTCCAAGAAGAATGTCTGATTCCATCAGAGTTGAAGGTCCATCATAGTTTCTATTGCAAATATGATTTGGGCTTGCATGTAATCCTCTTCGTTCACAAAAAACGCAATGTTTGTTCTTAACGCCCATTGACAAAACTTTTCCCGTGTGAAGTCCGACGACAACCGCTGCTCCAGACAAAGCTGAGAAATTCTTTCTATATGATCTTTTACTCCAACAAGCATCTGTCACAACTGTTATAAACGGTATTCCATCAACTGGGTCAATATCACCGCGTTCTCGAGCAGCTTCAGCTTCTTCTGGTGCAGCATTTAGCATGTTTTTGGCTGCCACATCTTGCCACATTTGTCCAGCTGTTTTTTCGATTGTATGGTATTTATTAAATGAGAGACAAGGTAAGTCTAATATAGACAAAAACGTTTCTAGCTGGGAGTATCCACAACCAATACTTGTTATTCCAAGCACAGCGGCAGTGTTCACATCGGGTTTGCCAAAAATTAAAACTTTAATCCTTTAAGTATTATATAATCTTCAATGGATTAATTGTGCAAAAAATCTCTTAGCTCTTTTTATTTTTATGATAGATTAGGTATGAAATCCTTTCTTTTTACTACCCTCCCCATAAAAAATAGTTACCTGCATACCTGATGCAATCCAATAGGTACACAATTAGTTTAAATGTGAGGCTTATGATACAAAAATTTTTTCGCTATTTTACAATTTTAAATAAAGCCCAAAATTGTATTGAAAGATTGTAGGCAAATATTTGTTTTTTATTTCATTTAAAAAAGTGTTGTTTTCCAATATGCCTGTTCATCTGTGTAAAAAATTAAAAACAATAATTTAACTAAAATAAAAAAGTAAAATCAACAAAACACGAAATATGGGTTGCAGCCAAGTTGGAATCGTAGGGCCCATTGCCAAGTTTCATTCAAAAACAGGGTTTAATATTCAAATTTTAATCGAATCATATTTTTTTTAGTCAATAACCACAGAAAATAAACGGTCGATATACACTTTTTCCTATTGTAGGTATATACTAAATAAATAATTACTATATTTTTTGTATCTAAATATGCATGAACATATTTCTTATTTTTATTGATTTCAAGACTCATGAACATTTGTTTGCTTATTTTGCAATTGCATTTTGCATCTACTAGTTATGTAAAGTGTAAGTTGCATGATTTAAAATCATTTGCAGTTCAATTTTAACCCAACGCTCTCATACAGGTGTTCTCAATCAAAAAATGTGCGAAATACGGTTAATCCAGTACTTTGTCACTTTATTGTATGCTTAATGGACCGATAGTAAAAAAATAGTAAAAATAAAGTTAATCTTTTCATTCATAAATTTACCTAAGAATCCAATAGCGTAAAAACAAAAATAAAAGGTTATTCTTAGAAGAAAGTAGTTTTTGTTATTTTTGATTTTTGGAAAAACTACAAAACATTTTGACATCCGGTTCTTTTAAATTGCCCCACGCACCTAAACGGGGGAAATAGACCCTCTCCCATAAATTTTTTCTTTTGTCTAAGTTCAACCTGCCCGCCCTAGCCTTTTATGACACCTTATGCAAATCAATAAATAAAAATGCTATGACCCTACATATAACTAGGTATACTCGATAATCGAAACGCAATTCTGCGCTAACAAACCAATTGCTTTCAAACTTTTTACTTCCATTATTCAAATACGAAAATCTTATTATGATTTGATTGAGAACAACCTGACCTATAGTAACGTAAATCATAGCAGAATATACACAAAATAAAGAGGAAAAAAACCAAGAAGCAGTAAATACAAAAAACAAAAAAAATAACAACAGAACTTTTACACTACACAAACATCAGGCAATAGTCACCATTCCATATAAACAGACTGCATTTGTATTGTTAGGTACCTCTTTATCTACTGCCAAATTGTGTGCATCACACTGTTTGAATTTTTGTTTTGTTTTACATGAAAACTCTACCGGTCATTTGGAGAACGAATAGAATCCAATGATTTGTGTCTTAGTTAAAATAATGAGATTTTATTTTACGCAGACGTTTTAAAAATTCGATGTTTCACATAAAAATACAAGAAAATTCAATATTTTTTTTCTGAAAATTAAATTTAGAATGTCGGTTTGTTATTTTGGATCATAATTTTAGTAAAATTCATTAAACAAATACATATGTCAAACACTGAATTAAAAAACAGTATTTTAAGTGTTTTTTAAGTCAATATATTTCCAAAACTTTTTATTTTTTCAAAAAATCAATTCGACAATTTGAAGATATGTTTATTCATCATCATCATCATCGGCTCGACAACCGGGGTCCGGTCCTGGCCTCCTTCAACAAGTCTCTCCACCTATCCCGGTCTTGAGCCGACCAAGGCTTCGGGCGTCCTGGTCTACGCCATCTCTCCAGCGCAAGCATGGTCTACCACGCTGCCGTCTACCATAGAATGTACCACAAAGGACTTTCCGAGCAGGTTCCTCTTCACTCATGCGAGCTAGGTGCCCTGCCCACCGGAGTCTACCGAGCTTAATTTTTGTCACTATGTCTGCTTCAAGGTAGATTGCGTACAATTCATGATTGTACCGTCTCCGGAATCGCCCTTCCTCACATATGGGGCCAACAATTCTCCCTAAGACTTTTCTCTCGAACGCGGCTAAGAGGTCGGAGTGTCTTTTCCAAGCACCCAAGTCTCGGATCCATACGTGAGTACTGGCAGGACCATGGTCCTGTACAGCAGCAGTTTTGAAGTTATGGTGAGATTTCTGGATTTGAAGAGCTTTGACAGACTATAGTAGGCTTTGTTGGAATTGAGCAGCCGCCCGCGTATTTCTTCTTCTAAATTATTATCAGCCGCTACTGTTGACCCAAGGTATTTGAAGGATTGCACCACTTCAAATTCGTGCTCCGCTACCTTGATTGTGTGACCAACTGTTCTTCTCGCATTCGACGCCACCATGTACTTTGTTTTACCTTCACTAATGTGCAGCCCCAGATTTTGTGCCGCCTGCTCGATCTGGATGAAGGAATCGTGTACAGCTTGTTCGGTTCTTCCGATGATGTCAATGTCGTCTGCGTAAGCCAGTATCTGGCTGGACCTGTTGACGATGGTCCCTCTTGTTGCCGTGCCAGAGTAACGGATTGCTTTCTCCAACGCCAGGTTGAAGAGGAGGCAGGCCAAACCATCCCCTTGTCGGAGTCCATTAAAGATGTTGATTGGTCTGGATAGCAATCCGGCTATTTTTACTTGGCTTGTTACGTTGGTCATGGTCAACCTACAAAGTCGTGTCAACTTATTTGGGATGCCGAATGAGAGCATGGCTTTGTAAAGTTCTACCCTGGCTATGCTATTATAGGCGGCCCTAAAGTCTATAAACAGATGGTATGTTGGGATGTTAAATTCTAGACATTTTTCCATCGCCTGCCTAAGGGTAAAGATCTGATCAGTTGTTGATTTGCCTGGAATGAAACCACACTGATATTGGCCGATTATGGTTTTAGCGTATGGGGCTATCCGTTCTTGTAGGATAGAGGAGAGTATCTTATAGGCGGTACTCAACAACAAAAAGGTATCACCTCTATAATTGCTGCACGTTGTGACATCTCCCTTCTTATGTATGGGGCAAATTATACCTTTTCGCCAGTCTTCTGGCATTTCTTCCTGCTCCCATACGTGCACTATAATATCATGAATTGCTTGGCGTAAGGCTGGCCCGCCGTGGTGGAATAGTTCGGCTGGTATGCCATCGGCTCCCGGGGCTTTGTTTTTCTTAAGCCGGGCTATAGCCTTCTCAACCTCTTCTATGCTTGGTGGCGGTAACATAGGGTAATCTTCTTGAAGTAGTGGAGCCTCTACTTCTGCAGTGAGCTGACCATTTAGCAATTCATTAAAGTACACTTCCTATCGCTCCAGTATGCTTTGGGGATCGGTGATCAGATTTCCCTCTCCGTCCTTGCAGTAAGTGCAGCGTGGTGTGTACTGCGTCATGTTTCGGACGGATTGGTAGAACTTCCGCGCCTGGTGCGGACCTCGCTCTCGGCTTCTTTCTAAATCGCAGATGATGTTCTTCTCCCAGGCTGATTTTTTCTGTCTGTGAAGCCGTTTTTCTATTCTTCTGAGCTCTTTATATTCATCTTCGCGTGCCCGCGTTCTATGAGATTGTTGCATTGCTCGGTACGCAACATTCTTACGTTCAGTCGCTAGCTTGCATTCATCATCAAACCAGTCGTTCCGACTTCTACGACTGCTGCCTAAGATGGAGTTGGCAGTACTAATGACGGTGTTTTTAAGGCGTGTCCACTTCTCATCTACGCCCAGCATACTGGCTCCAGGACTTACTCTCCCTGGATCGAGTGGTTTCAGGGCGAGTCCTAACGCATGTCCAAAGGTGTTACTGGTATTTTCATTGCGTAGTGCAGCCGTGTTGATTCGAACCTGATCGGCGGATGCAATACGTCTTCGCAAGGCAATCCGCCCTCGGAAAACCATACCAACAAGATAGTGATCCGAGTCGATATTGGCACCTCGGTACGTTCGTACCGTCATCAAGTTCGAATAGTGGCGACGGTCTATCAACACGTGGTCAATTTGGTTACGAGTGACTCCATCAGGTGATACCCAGGTGGCTTTGTAGATATCATTACGCGGGTACCTGGTACTCGCAACGACCATGTTTTTCGATTCTGCCAATTCTAGGACTCGAAGTCCGTTGTCATTAGTGTTCTCATGCAAACTATGGGTACCTGCGTAATGCCTGAATACCGGCTCCCGACCTATTTTAGCGTTCAAATCCCCAAGGATGATTTTAACATCATACCTTGGGCAGGCATGGAGGGCCCTCTCGACTTGTTCATAATAAGTCTCTTTTTCTTCGTCTGAGGACACCTCCGTAGGTCCGTGAACGTTAATGAGGCTGATGTTCTTGAATTTGCCTCGCACGCGAAGGGTGCATAGCCTTTCGCTTATAGCGTTAAAGCCGATGACGGTAGACTTCATTTTTTCGCTGACCAAGAAGCCTACCCCGAGCACATGGTGTTTTGTATAACAACTGTAATATAGGTCATATTCTCTTTTCTGTAAAACACCATTCCCTGTCCATCTAATTTCTTGTAATGCTGTTATGTCAGCTTTATATTCTGACAGGGTATCGGCTAGCTGCTGAACAGCTCGAGCTCTATAGAGCGATCGTACGTTCCATAAGAAAATTCGTAAATCATTTTTCCTTTTTCATTGCGTTGGTTGTCGTCGTGGGATCAGTCCGTTTCCGAGGCTTGTTTCAGGTCTCGTGATTCGTTTGTTTTACGGAACAGGGAATCAACCCGTTGCCAACCTGTGGAACTAGCCTGATCATATTAGCCAAACCTTTTAGAGGTTTGTTTCTAGCGGCCGCCGCGAAGAGGCTATGATCACACTTCCACCAGTCCCGAATAGTTACGGCACGTGCATGTTTTCGTATGCTACATGTTATTCCCCCTATTCGGCTGATGGCTGACCGCCTTTTAGAAAATATCAAATTTGTTTCACTGAGTCCAGTACTTTTTCTACAAAATTGCGCACCAATTAGCAGTTTTTGCTAATTTCTCAAAATATGGATATACATTTTGTCAAATATAATACGCTGTGAGTCGATTTCGAAAAAAGTAATTCGAACAATTTGAAGATATTGAATCGTTCTTTCATATAGCGTTTAAATTATTGTCATATGCACACAAATGACTTCAGGAAATTGCGCACCTTTTCACCATTTTCTCGTTTTTTCCTCAAATCTAGGGGAAGGCCTCTTAAGAGCCCTTCAACTTAAAGTGGGAACTTAAAGTAGAACCTATTGATCCGAGTTCTTCACCAATGGTAGGTTTAAACATCAGATATACATTCCAAACCAATCCACAAAAAGAACACTCACCACCATTCACTTGGTACTCAGTAAAATATCCAATAAGTGAAAGCAAGACAAAAGTTTATTACGATCGCTAATGTTGAAAAGAGTAAAAATATTTTTCCAGATTCTTTATGTGTACCTACTCGTATTTTGTTTTCTATATACATATATGTACCTCTCAAAAACTAGTTTGGTTGGTTTTGGTATTTTTCTGTATTATTCGCTTGCTTGGTGTGACCAAGTATTAAGTAAGCTGCCGTAAAATTTGTTTCATTAATTTTTTTGTGTATATTTTTTTGTTTTCACTATGTAAGATTGTAAGTCCTTTCATGGACACTTAATTTGTTGTATTATTCTGCAATACGAAAATTATAAATCGATTTTTGTTCAAGATTTTTAAAATATGAAATAAGCGTTTGAAATACATATGACACTTTTACCCTTTACGTGTCGTAAATTCATAGCAATTAGACATACCAATTTGACTGATTGAGATTTGTTTTTGGTTTTACATATGGCGATTGAGAAGAAAAAAAATTCAGACGAAAAATATTTATTTTAGACTGCCGAAGCCGATGCCAATAATATTGAGAAAAAGTAGGATAGTAGGGGTGGATGCATGTTAGGATGTAATGTTTGATTTTTACATTTTGAAGAAAACTAGGTACCAATTTGAAATTGTGACTAAAAAAATAATTGATTGATTCGAAAAAAAAATTCAGGTCTCATGGAATGAAAGTAAAACCATTCTGTATTTTATATCAAGAAGGGTCTTTGAAGTGTCAAAATAATAAAATAATAAGCAAATCGATTTAATTCAATATTAGATTTTATTTCTATTCAATGAATAATTTTACATTTGTTTTAACCTACATCTACTTGAATTTATTTGTTTATTTTATTTTAGTTTATTTTTGTTTCATAATTATAACAGAAGAAAGACAAAAAGAAACAACCCTTTCTCAGTTATTTGAGGGAGCACGTACTTTCATACCACGAGGGACCCGTGGATCTACTAGTTCTGGTAAAAGCCAATTCATATAAAAAGATGAAAGTTTAGTCACCATTTGAGTTTCCCAAAAGTCGTCATCCTTTTCAACTCTTTCAACGTATAGATCATATTTGCTGCTAGTCCAAACTGCAAAAACACAGACATTCTTTTGGGAAATATGCAATTGCCCTTGAATTTGATAATAGTAAATATGGGTCTTATTAATTCCTACGCAACCATCATCTGAAACTGTGATGAAATTTAGTTTCTTGTCTTTGATGGCTGCAATTGGATCCAATTCAGCAATTGAAAAGGGGCATTTGATCTCGCAAATGGTGTTTTCATCAATAATTCCATCTGGTGATGCTCCAAGATAAGAGAACTGTTCGTCAATGAATAATCCGCTACCTTTTATTTGTTGACCGAGTTGAATTTTCAACTGTAATCTTGCCGCGTCTCCATTGATTTTTCCATGTATTACAGACTTTGCAAAAATTTCCGTTGGATGAGCGAGTCTTTTTACATGTCCCTCAAATTTTTTGGCCTTGCAAATAGTGCCGAAGGAAGAAGCAGTCAGTATGAATTTTCTTGTCTCACTCCATTTGATGTTGTTTGTCTGGCCAATTGTTTGATACTTTAGGAGGAATCAGTTTTTTTGGTTGTCCTCAAGTCTTTTCAGAATGATTTCCTTTTCAGCAGCAAATTCTTCTAGACCCATATCTGGTTGCCTGGAACCATCTCCATAACCAATATCATTCGAAGTATAAGAACGGTTTATTCTGAAATATGTTCGCCGTTTGCCGTAAACTTTTCTTTTTCTCCCTCTTTCATTGCTTCTCAACCGACGTAGCTCAACTTTCCGGATTCTGGCTTCTGGATTGGAACTATAAACTTGAGTATATAGTTCTGACATCTGACTCTTCGCGTTGAATTGAACTACAGCTGCAAAACATCTGTCATGGAGAAAAATAGTTTATTACAGAAGTTAATTATAAAATTCAAATTATTATATTGTTACAGGAATATTAAAAAATGTTATTTAAATTACTTACCGGTTAGAATATCCACTGCCAAGTTAAAAGTTTATCCTTTTTCCACCAACAAGTTTTGCCACTATCGAGTTGAAATGTTCAGCCAGGTTATTGGTATATCCAAGCAGAAGACTTTTAGCGTTCCAAATAAGTCATCTCGTTGGGCCCATAATTGATTCATAAATTCCGTCTTTTACCATAAGAGGTATCAAATTGGTGTCGTTAACGTTGCACCTTTCTTTTATGTACGTTGGACACTTTGCATGATCTCCAAAAACATGATGAATGACGTTTCTTATGTCTTGTTTGATTGCCAATAAGGAGCTTTCTTTTGTTTCTGTATTCATTCGTCTGTATTTTAATGCGCTCAAGATGTCTTTTCTTATCCGCTCCAAATTTTTTGTCAGGACACCTTTCAAGCCACTTTTTGCCCCTTTAGAAACAGCTTCCAGCTTGTTTCTAAAGTTCCTCATCAAATGGTTGCAACATTTAATTTTCCCCACTTTCCTTCCGTTGTTTTGAATGAACTGCTGTCTCCATCAGCAAGCATTGTAAGGTACCTAACACCGTTTATTTTAACACTGCACTTGAAAGCTCCAAGAAGAATGTCTGATTCCATCAGAGTTGAAGGTCCATCATAGTTTCTATTGCAAATATGATTTGGGCTTGCATGTAATCCTCTTCGTTCACAAAAAACGCAATGTTTGTTCTTAACGCCCATTGACAAAACTTTTCCCGTGTGAAGTCCGACGACAACCGCTGCTTCAGACAAAGCTGGGAAATTCTTTCTATATGATCTTTTACTCCAACAAGCATCTGTCACAACTGTTATAAACGGTATTCCATCAACTGGGTCAATATCACCGCGTTCTCGAGCAGCTTCAGCTTCTTCTTGTGCAGCATTAGGCTATTGATTATGTCATATAATAAGGAACTAATAGTACGGGAGGCAGCGTTGAGTTTTTCCGAGTGATTTTACCCGGGATGATTCTTATCAGAATTGAAAGATATTTGTATGTGTATCATAAAAATGCGCGTCAGCCGCCGCGCCCGCGGTGGACCTAGGTGTGAGGGCGGGTCAAAGTGGTAATTTTTTTTTTTTCAAAAAGTCATTTTACCCGGCTCCAAAATTTGAGGAATGGTTATTGATGTTCTACTGAATCCAAAAATTGCCGTTAGCCGCATGGATGGCGGTGGAAAGACCGTCAGCCAGGCACCTGAACTTGTAAAAAATTTTGAAAAAAAAGTCATTTTACTCGGGCTGATTTTTTTACAGATGAATCTTCAACCTTTCAAGATAATAAAACAAACCGTCAGCCGCCCGGGTAGCGGTGGAAAGACCGCCAGCCGACGTCATCAACATGACGCCCTCCCAGTTGACCTGAGCGTTACTCAGTCACTTTAAATGAAAAACTGACGACTTTTATCCCCACTAACATTCGGTTTATGGCTAATTTTATTTTTGTTAGTAAGCAAACAATCTGAAAATTATAATTTCCATCGATTTAATATTAGTTTCATATTAATTTCGTCACTTTTGCCGAAGGTAACTAAATTAGTCAAGTAAACGGAACTCGAAAAAGAAGATAGTTGCCCCAAAAAAGGTAGGGTAGTGCTATTTTTTTTATATGTTGTAAAGTATATATAGTAGAAGAAAAAAAAAATAAATTACACAACCACGCCCCCTCCACCCCTTCACAATTCTCGAAAAACCAATCGCAGAAAATACCACAATTTTCGACTTTTTTCAAGTTTTTGTCAAAAACTCAGAAATTGTAAATTTTTGGGATCAATATTCTTCCACAAAAATAAAGTATATTAAATTTCCTACGAAATACATATTTCAATTATTATTTTTGGTTAAGCCGTTTTGTGGCTATAGCCAGCTGAAAAAACGCCAAAATTTGTCTTTTTTTTAAAACCCGTTTTCTAGATTTTTTCAAAAACTGTACTTGTAATTGCAAATATCTCTAAATTTTCTAAAACTACATAAAATTCTCTATAAAATGAACATCTTTATTATTTATTTAGGCCAAACCGTGTAACCGCCAGACCACTTTTAAATAAAAGGTATGTCATAACTAGAAAACGCGAAGTCAACTGGATTTCATTTATTAGTTTCATCACTTCTTGCCAGAATCCCAAATGTTTTTTTTTCATTTTTACATAATAAAAAAGGTATTATGTATGTATACCGTATATACAGGGTGTCCCGTAAAGGATAGTCCAAACTGAATATGGTGATAGGCCAGTTCATGATCATTCAGAATTTGGTAACTTGTTCATCCCAAATCGTAACGGTTTTCGAGTAACGGCTGTTTTTTTGAAATTTGCCCAAACCCCTACTTTGGACCACTGTTTTGCTCACCCCGTCCATAATTGATTTTTTATTTTTTCACCAAAATATTGACCAGAAATAAAACTTTTTTTTGTGCATTCAAAAAATTTTGATTTTAGTCCACCATTTTTTTTAAATTACTAGATAAATTCATAGTTTGATCAAAATTAATTTTTTACTTCAATAAAACCGAATGACACAATACTGGCCCTTACTTTAAAAAAATTGCCTTGCTTTTCAAATTTCTAAAAAGGTGTAAATCTTACCAATACGAATTCCCAATCAAAAGTTATTACAGTTTAAACTCGATAAGTCGTGGTTTTAATAAAAATTAAAATAAATTCTTTTTTTGTTTTTGTTTTTGTAATGTTGTTTGTTTCATGTTTTTTTCTTGTTTTTTTTTAATTTGTTTTTGTTTACATTTTTAATTTTTTACCCAGTTTATTTATAAAAATTGTTCAAAATGTGCCCCACCTGCACGTATACAAGCACGACAGCGTTTAAAAAACTGTCTTTTTAAATTCCTTGTGCTTATCGAGTTGCTTATTTCTGCAGCAGAAACCTGAATACGTTGCTGGAGTTCACTTATGTTTGAAATAGGCTTAGCATAGACTTTTTCCTTGAGACAGCCCCAATAAAGTCCAACGGATTAAGGTCTGGTGACCGAGGTGGCCATAAAATTGGTCCACCACGCATCGTTCATGGTAAGAAATGTCCAAAAAACGTCTCACATTTCTATTGTAATGAGCTGGGCAACCGTCGGAGTCGTGTTGATACCACATAGACTGTATTATGGCAAGTGGCACGTCTTCCAACAAAGAAAATAGCCTATTTTGCAGAAAATCTAAATAAATTTCACTATTTAGTGTATGCGGCAGTTCAATGGGTCCTATTATGTGGCCATCCAAAATCCCAGTCCACAAATTTATTTTGAACTGGTATTGGGAATTTTGTTCTCGCACCAAATGCGGATTTTCCAATTGCCAACTATGGAGGTTACGCAAGTTGACAAATCCATCTTTTTTGCAAGATGATTCGTCGGTCCACAATATTTTGTTGAAAAAATATGGATCCTAATGGTTTTTTTGGAGCACCATACGAAAAAAATTCAACCCTTTGTGTATAGTCCCTTGGAAGAAGAGTTTGAATACGTTGCAAATGAAAGGAATGCAGCTTGTTCCTTTTCAGCAGTCTTTGTATGTTTGTTTTTGAGATCCCTGTTGTCCTTTCGATAGCTCTAATAAAAGTAGAAGGTTCAGTCTGCACAGCACGCAAAACTGGTGGCGTTGACTTCTTCCTTGTCCTAGACTTCTCCCTGGTGCCCTGCCCTCCAAATAAGCCAAGTCGGGATGTGAAGCATTTGGGTACCTTTCAGCATATGTCCTGGCTGCTAATCTAGCGTTTCCTCCACATTCTCCATAAATGTAATGCATTGAAGCATATTCGCGTGGCGTGTAAAACATTTTTTTCAACCAAAAGCGTTTTAAAAGCACCAAAAAAGAAAACATAACTATCCCAATTTGAATGACTATTAAGCTCCCTTACTTTTGAACGTTTTGAAATTTTTACCAGCCATACCATTACCGGTAAAAATATATAAAACACTGGTACAAGGATTGGCCAAGCGTGGCGTCTGAAAGTTAAAGGCCGCCATTGTTAGTAAAAGTGTCTTTAAGAATGAAATTAAGTATTGAAATTGATATACGACGTCGCTAATATTACAATGAAAAAAATTTGGATAAAAGTACCGACAGTGAAAAAAATATAAAAACAACAATAAAAAACAACACGTAAGAAAACTAAAAACACGAAAAAAAACATGAAACAAACAACATTACAAAAACAAAAACAAAAAAAGAATTTATTTTAATTTTTATTAAAACCACGACTTATCGAGTTTAAACTGTAATAACTTTTGATTGGGAATTCGTATTGGTAAGATTTATACCTTTTTAGAAATTTGAAAAGCAAGGCAATTTTTTTAAAGTAAGGGCCAGTATTGTGTCATTCGGTTTTTTTTTTCAAGGCGCTCTTTCAATTATTGAAGTAAAAAATTAATTTTGATCAAACTATGAATTTATCTAGTAATTTTAAAAAAATGGTGGACTAAAATCAAAATTTTTTGAATGCACAAAAAAAAGTTTTATTTCTGGTCAATATTTTGGTGAAAAAATAAAAAATCAATTATGGACGGGGTGAGCAAAACAGTGGTCCAAAGTAGGGGTTTGGGCAAATTTCAAAAAAACAGCCGTTACTCGAAAACCGTTACGATTTGGGATGAACAAGTTACCAAATTCTGAATGATCATGAACTGGCCTATCACCATATTCAGTTTGGACTATCCTTTACGGGACACCCTGTATATACGGTATACATACATAATACCTTTTTTATTATGTAAAAATGAAAAAAAAACATTTGGGATTCTGGCAAGAAGTGATGAAACTAATAAATGAAATCCAGTTGACTTCGCGTTTTCTAGTTATGACATACCTTTTATTTAAAAGTGGTCTGGCGGTTACACGGTTTGGCCTAAATAAATAATAAAGATGTTCATTTTATAGAGAATTTTATGTAGTTTTAGAAAATTTAGAGATATTTGCAATTACAAGTACAGTTTTTGAAAAAATCTAGAAAACGGGTTTTAAAAAAAAGACAAATTTTGGCGTTTTTTCAGCTGGCTATAGCGGCAAAACGGCTTAACCAAAAATAATAATTGAAATATGTATTTCGTAGGAAATTTAATATACTTTATTTTTGTGGAAGAATATTGATCCCAAAAATTTACAATTTCTGAGTTTTTGACAAAAACTTGAAAAAAGTCGAAAATTGTGGTATTTTCTGCGATTGGTTTTTCGAGAATTGTGAAGGGGTGGAGGGGGCGTGGTTGTGTAATTTATTTTTTTTTTTCTTCTACTATATATACTTTACAACATATAAAAAAAATAGCACTACCCTACCTTTTTTGGGGCAACTATCTTCTTTTTCGAGTTCCGTTTACTTGACTAATTTAGTTACCTTCGGCAAAAGTGACGAAATTAATATGAAACTAATATTAAATCGATGGAAATTATAATTTTCAGATTGTTTGCTTACTAACAAAAATAAAATTAGCCATAAACCGAATGTTAGTGGGGATAAAAGTCGTCAGTTTTTCATTTAAAGTGACTGAGTAACGCTCAGGTCAACTGGGAGGGCGTCATGTTGATGACGTCGGCTGACGGTCTTTCCACCGCTACCCGGGCGGCTGACGGTTTGTTTTATTATCTTGAAAGGTTGAAGATTCATCTGTAAAAAAATCAGCCCTAGTAAAATGACATTTTTTTTTTTAAATTTTTTACAAGTTCAGGTGCCTGGCTGACGGTCTTTCCACCGCCATCCATGCGGCTGACGGCAATTTTTGGATTCAGTAGAACATCAATAACCATTCCTCAAATTTTGGAGCCGGGTAAAATGACTTTTTGAAAAAAAAAAAATTACCACTTTGACCCGCCCTCACACCTAGGTCCACCGCTACCCAGGCGGCTGACGGCCAGATATATTATGTATTAGTGGAAAACTATCTATACTATTAATTTCAGCCCGGGTACTTATCACTTTTCCAAATTAACGCTACCTCCCGTACTATAAGACGTTCATGAGTTTTTATTATAAAAATCATTAAATGGGTCATTGGAGATGAGAAAACCGCGGAGTGCTATTAAATTGAAGGGTGCAATTTTGGGGGAGGGGGGCAAAAGCACCCTTTTTGGTTTTTTGCATATAACTCGCAAACGAAGCAAAATTTCGAGATAATGCTTAAGACCTTTTTTGTAGATAATAAAATTTACCATCGAAATGAACTATTCGAAAAATTTTTAAAAAATTTTAAGTTAGTTAATTTTTAAAAAAATCAATGCAAAAAAACGTGAAAAATCACTTTTTTTTTTTTTTTTGCTCTTTTGCCCATAACTTTTTTTAGAGCAGAGATAGGTATAGGCAATGCTTCATAAAAAAGAAAGATTATTAAATTCTCTTTAAAATAGCATTTTTAGAAACTCACTTAAAGTGAGTCAATTTTTCGATTTTTCACTACATTGATTAAAAATAATTTTTTTTATAAGAAATTCAAATTGAAATAATGGCGATAAAAATCGAAAAATTGACTCACTTTGAGTGACTATATCTCGGTAAATTTGTATGAAAAATTTTTTTTCTAAAAATGCCATTTTAAAGAGAATTTAATAATCTTTCTTTTTTATGAAGCATTGCCTATACCTATCTCTGCTCTAAAAAAAGTTATGGGCAAAAGAGCAAAAAAAAAAAAGTGATTTTTCACGTTTTTTTGCATTGATTTTTTTAAAAATTAACTAACTTAAAATTTTTTAAAAATTTTTCGAATAGTTCATTTCGATGGTAAATTTTATTATCTACAAAAAAGGTCTTAAGCATTATCTCGAAATTTTGCTTCGTTTGCGAGTTATATGCAAAAAACCAAAAAGGGTGCTTTTGCCCCCCTCCCCCAAAATTGCACCCTTCAATTTAATAGCACTCCGCGGTTTTCTCATCTCCAATGACCCATTTAAAGATTTTTATAATAAAAACCCATGAACGTCTTAGTTCCTTATTGCCCCCTTTTTTACGACATAATCAATAGCCTACATTTAGCATGTTTTTGGCTGCCACATCTTGCCACATTTGTCCAGCTGTTTTTTCGATTGTATGGTATTTATTAAATGAGAGACAAGTTAAGTCTAATATAGTCAAAAACGTTTCTAGCTGGGAGTATCCACAACCAATACTTGTTATTCCAAGCACAGGGGCAGTGTTCACATCGGGTTTATCCTTACCTTTGTTATTCAAAGGCACTCTGCTTTCGACGTTGCACATGTCGCATTTTAAAACTATTTCGGTGCCCAGTCCAGTTCTTATTTCTTTGACAATGGAGAAGTTTTTCAAACTGCAGCCAAACTGGGGACAATGTTGATCAACTGTTTTCAAAAGATTAAAAAAAAATCAATATCAACCAGCCTCCGTCCTTGGATAATCGTCTTGTTTTTAATCGCAGGAGAATCACTTTCTTTAATTAAGCTCTTGATGCTTTCAGGTTCCGATAGTTCTGTATCCGACATGAATTGAAATACTTCCATCATTTCTTCATTTGTTTGATTTTGGGTGCTATGGGGTATCTCCTCCTGAAATGAAATATCTTCACCAGGATTTTCTTCCGTAACTATTTGCCACCCATAGGATTGAATTGAAATATTTATTTTAGTATTATTTGAAAAAGTGTATATGTACTTATTTTTATTTTTAGTAGCTATTGATGGCAAAGCTTACCTTTTATCGAAATTTGAAGAAAAAACCCTTTTTCTATGTAGTTTGGAAATTGGTCTGCTTTGAACTCGGCGGTGGCCCATAATTCGTTTATGTTTATGCTTTTTAGTTTTTTAAGTTAAACTTTTTAATTTTGTTATAAATTTCAAATATCACAGATTAACAGGCAAAGTGCTTCCTGGATAACAACTTTTTCTTAAATGAATTAAAAGTTGAAATACCTACTATATGTTGTATATTGAATTCTCTTACTATAGTTGCATTTGTGCTACACACTGTTTAAATAAATTTTGGGACTCTAATTTTATTTAAAAATACACTACCTAGGCAAAATAATTTTTTATATCTTAAACCTCAGATTCAAAACAAATTTTGTATTAAAAAATGCAGGTCTACCTATTTTTTATAGAGATTATAGGTAGTAAAAAGAAAGGGTTTTTATACCTAATGTATCATAAAAATGAATTAGGAGATTTTTTTGCAAAATTATACCTAATCAAATTATAGTGACGATTGCCAAAAATTAAAACTTTAATCCTTTAAGTATTATATAATCTTCAATGGATTAATTGTGCAAAAAATCTCTTAGCTCTTTTTATTTTTATGATAGATTAGGTATGAAATCCTTTCTTTTTACTACCCTCCCCATAAAAAATAGTTACCTGTATACCTGATGCAGTGGCGGATTTACAAATTTTCAAGGTATAGGCTATATAGTTTTTGCCGCCCTTTCCTCTACAATTGCATACATTATTTTTACAATGCAACAATTGGGTTGAAATTGCACGTAAAATAATTTTTCGCTATATTTTTGAGCTAAACGAAGCTCAATAGTGGTATGGGCGGGGTAATGTATACCTACTATTTACGCAATAATGAATACTTTGCAAACGTGAATAAATAATCTTTATTGCGCTTACAAACAGTTAAAAATAATCGACTCAGTCTACTATGAACTATGAAAATCCACGTGAAAACTTTAACTTCAATTATCAAGTTATTATTTTATTTATTTCGTTCAAAACACATAGTATGTTATCGCACAATTAACAGACATCAAACTACAGAGATATGATTTTACATAGGTTTATCTTTCTACTGTAACAAATATATAATAATTTCTTAAGTTAAATGGTTTTTTTTTTTTAATAAATTCATTTAGAGGAAATAACGATATAAAAACCTCAATTTAAGCAAGATGAAAAAAAAAAATACATAATAATAATAAAAACAAAATATTTATATCTGTAATCAAGATATATAGGAATAATTTTTCAAATAAAAAAAAAAAAAAAGTTATAAATAACAGAAAAAAAAATAAATAAATACATAAAAAATAAATAAATTAATTAATTAACAAATAAATAAATGATTAAACAAATAAATAAATAATTAAACAAATAAACAAATAAATAAATAAACAAATAAATAAATAAATAAATAAATAAATAAGTATATAAATAAATAAATGATTAAACAAATAAATAAATAAACAAACAAATAAATAAATTAATTAATTAATTAATTCATAGGTAAGGAATAAATAAATAGTTGTTCTTGTTACATAATTGAATAATTGACTAGTGTATGACATGTAAAATAATAAACATACATCAATTTTTGAACATAAGTACATAAAATTAAAAATTGACTTGCACAGGTAGTCAAACTTCATATATTTAAATGATTGATAAGAGGATTCTCCGGAATGTCACATCGCATTTTAAATGAATCATTAAGTTTTTGTATTCTATATAATGTAGGTCTGACGTAGAATGGTGCCAAGGCAAATTCAACATCATTTTAAGTATTTTGTTCTGAGATATCTGTAGTTTTTTAACGTGACATTGGGCACAACAACCCCAAATCTGGCATCCGTATAAAAGAATAGCTTGGAAAATAGTTTTGTGTATAATGACTTTATTTTCATTAGAAAGCAATGATTTTCTATTTATGAAAGGATACAACATTTTGATGGCAATATTTATTTTTTTTATTGTTTGCATATTATGTTCTTTAAATGTAAGTTTACTGTCAAGGAATATACCCAAGTATTTAACAGAAGATTCCCACGTTACGGGGTGTCCATCGATAATAAGCTGATTAGCCGGAAGGAAGCAAGGTTTTCTTTTTCTAGTAAAAAAGATGGCTTGAATCTTTTCGGCGTTAAGCTTTATTTTCCACTTTGTGTAGTAATCTTGCAATATTTTAGCCGCATTTTTTAAATTTGTCTCAATGTTTGCACTATTTTACAAAGAAATGGAGGAAAGCTAAAGTTAATCATTTTATAAGTGAGACCCTTATGCCACACAGAATCAAATGCTTTTTCTATGTCCAGCAGAATCATCCCTGTTGATTTACCAATCGCCCGATTATTTTTAACGGTATTGCATATTCTCAGAACTTAATGCGAAGTTCCATGGAAACGTCTGAAGCCAAACTGTTCATCGGGATATATTTTCCGATCATCAATTATTTTCATAATTTTTTCCTTCAGAATTCTTTCATAAATTTTACTTACCGAACTTAATAAACTAATTGGTCTATAACTTTGCATACTATCTAAAGGCTTGCCTGCTTTTGGTATTGGAATGACCTTTGCTAGTTTCCAAGCATCCGGAAAGTATTGTATTTTAAGACTTGCATTGATTATATTCGTCAGAAACTTAACTCCTTCCCTTGGAAATTTCTTGAGATATATATTTCTTATTTGGTCTATTCCCCCCGTCTTTTTTTTAAGAAGATTATTCAAAAAATATTTGGTGTCTATATCAGTTACAAATTCACTTGATGGAGTTTCATGGCAAATCATATTAAAAGACTGTAAGGTGTTTTCTACAATATCGTTGGTATTTGCATCACCTAAATTTTGTGATACAATATGATTTTGTGAGAAACTGGTTGCAAGCGCTTTTGCTTTTTAGTATCGGTGAAAAAGAGCTCAGAACCATTTTTAAGACAAGGTATTCGCTTGTTTTTATTTTTTAAAACTTTAACTATGTTCCAAAATGGTTTGGAACCTTTATTTAAAGTTTTAAGTTTATTATTCCATTCCTTATTTCTATGATCTTGTATGCTTTTATTTATAACTTTATTTAATTGTGCAACTTGGATTCGTGAAGAAGGTTGGCGGTATCTTTGCCAATTCCGCCTAAACATATTTCTTATCCTTATATATTCCATAATATGAGGTGGGAGTTGTTTACCATAGCATTTAACAGCAACTCTTGGAATATTATTATTGGCCGAACTAAGAACATGGTCCGAAAACTGCTGAACTAGAGAGTCTACATCCTCTTTACATTCAATTGTTTCTAGGTTTGTAGGGACTGTTTGAAGCCTTCTCTTTATTTCTTTTCTATAATTTGACCAGTTTGTATTTTTTAGGCCCTGAAAATATTGTACATTTTCTAAACCCGACCAAAGAATTTTAGAACTCAACTTCAATTAGGATACAAAAATTCCCGTGAAAATCATCATAATTATACAACTTTTGAAAATTCTGGTGAAATTTCTCTAATTGCTTAAATTACTAAAATTCACGTGGTAGTTTAAATTTAATTGAAAATTTTGAAAATTCACGCGACATTTTAAATTTACTGAAGCATGAATTAAAAAAAAATTTTATTTAAAAAAATATTTAATTTTGTTAAAAATTCATGTGATATATTAAATTGACTTGAAAGTTTATGTGAAAGTTCGATTTTAATTAGGAAAAATATATTTTGGCAATTTTTCAAAGTCTTGAACTAAAAACTGAATCAAAAAATTAGTACTGTATTGGGTAAAATTTGAAAGAAATGCGAATAAAAAAAATCAACTTTTTTCGTTTTGAATATTTTTTTTTCAAAAAACGGTTGGTTCAGAAATTTTCTTTCAAGCAAATGTTTTTTTTTAAACTTTTTTTTTTTATTTTACCGATGAAAATTCGTACGGAAAATTTTTTTAGCAGTAAGGTTAAAAACAAACAAATTTTTTGCATAAACTACCTATTTTTAGAGATTTTACATCAATTTTTATCCTTTTAATTTTTCAAATGGTCATTTCTTGAGATTTAAAAAATTAAAAGAATATCATGTATCTTCCTATAAAAAAGAAATAAAAAAAGATATCTTAGAAATATGACAAAAAATACAAAAGTATCGTACTTGCAAGACAAAAAAGTATAATTGTATCTGTAAAACATTAAAATTTGCACAATTTCGCACAAATTGAAAATCAGATATACGAAATTATTTGAAAATAGAAAATAATATAGCTATACGTATATCTACACTTCTACATATATCAAAAAATCTACCTATGTAAAAAATAAACCTTTGAATAAATCCACAGCCCAAAGAATTCTTTTCATTTTTCCCCTTGTTGTTCAAAAAAATCCGCCAAATCTGCCGCCCCTTACAAATCTGCCGCCCTAGGCTCGAGCCTACTCAGCCTGCTGGTAAATCCGCCACTGACCTGATGCAATCCAATAGGTACACAATTAGTTTAAATGTGAGGCTTATGATACAAAAAATTTTTTCGCAATTTTACAATTTTAAATAAAGCCCAAAATTGTATTGAAAGATTGTAGGCAAATATTTGTTTTTTATTTCATTTAAAAAAGTGTTGTTTTTCAATATGCCTGTTCATCTGTGTAAAGAATTAAAAACAATAATCTAACTAAAATAAAAAAAGTAAAATCAACAAAACACGAAATATGGGTTGCAGCCAAGTTGGAATCGTAGGGCCCATTGCCAAGCTTCATTCAAAAACAGGGTTTAATATTCAAATTTTAATCGAATCATATTTTTTTTAGTCAATAACCACAAAAATACACGGTCGATATACACTTTTTCCTATTGTAGGTAGATACTAAATAAATAATTACTATATTTTTTGTATCTAAATATGCATGAACATATTTCTTATTTTTATTGATTTCAAGACTCATGAACATTTGTTTGCTTATTTTGCAATTGCATTTTTTATCTACTAGTTATGTAAAGTGTAAGTTGCATGATTTAAAATCATTTGCAGGTCAATTTTAACCCAACGCTCTCATGCAGGTGTTCTCAATCAAAAAATGTGCGAAATACGATTAATCCAGTACTTTGTCACTTTATTGTATGCTTAATGGACCGATAGTAAAAAAATAGTAAAAATAAAGTTAATCTTTTCATTCATAAATTTACCTAAGAATCCAATAACGTAAAAACAAAAATAAAAGGTTATTCTTAGAAGAAAGTAGTTTTTGTTATTTTTGATTTTTGGAAAAACTACAAAACATTTTGACATCCGGTTTTTTTAAATTGCCCCACGCACCTAAACGGGGGAAATAGACCCTCTCCCATAATTTTTTTCTTTTGTCTAAGTTCAACCTACACGCCCTAGCCTTTTATGACACCTTATGGAAATCAATAAATAAAAATGCTATGACCCTACATATAACTAGGTATACTCGATAATCGAAACGCAATTCTGCGCTAACAAACCAAATGCTTTCAAACTTTTTACTTTCATTATTCAAATACGAAAATCTTATTATGATTTGATTGAGAACAACCTGACCTATAGTAACGTAAATCATAGTTAAAGAATATACACAAAATAAAGAGAAAAAAACCAACAAGCAGTAAATGCAAAAAACAAAAAAAATAACAACAAAACTTCTACACTACACAAACATCGGCAATAGTCACCATACCATATAAACAGACTGCATTTGTATTGTTAGGTACCTCTTTATCTACTGCCAAATTGTGTGCATCACACTGTTTGAATTTTTGTTTTATTTTACATGAAAACTCTACCGGTCATTTGGAGAACAAATAGAATCCAATGATTCGTGTCTTAGCTAAAATAATGAGATTTTATTTTACGCAGACGTTTTAAAAATTCGATGTTTCACATAAAAATACAAGAAAATTCAATATTTTTTTTTCTGAAAATTAAACTTAGAATGTCGGTTTGTTATTTTGGATCATAATTTTAGTAAAATTCATTAAACAAATATGTCAAAAACCGAATTGAAAAACAGTATTTTAAGTGTTTTTTAAGTCAATATATTTCCAAAACTTTTTATTTTTTCAAAAAATCAATTCCAACAATTTAAAGATATGTTTATTATTATTACCTTTTAGAAAATATCAAATTTGATTCACTCAGTCCAGTACTTTTTCTACAAAATTGCGCACCAATTAGCAGTTTTTGCTAATTTCTCAAAATATAGATATACATTTTTTCAAATATAACCCGCTGTGAATCGATTTCGAAAAAAGTAATTCCAACAATTTGAAGATAATGAATCGTTCTTTCATAAAGCGTTTAAATTATTGTCATATGCACACAAATGACTTCAGGAAATTGCGCACCTTTTCACCATTTTCTCCTTTTTTCCTCAAATCTAGGGGAAGGCCTCTTAAGAGCCCTTCAACTTAAAGTGGGAACTTAAAGTAGAACCTATTGATCCGAGTTCTTCACCAATGGTAGGTTTAAACATCAGATATACATTCCAAACCAATCCACAAAAAGAACACTCACCACCATTCACTTGGTACTCAGTAAAATATCCAATAAGTGAAAGCAAGACAAAAGTTTATTACGATCGCTAATGTTGAAAAGAGTAAAAATATTTTTCCAGATTCTTTATGTGTACCTACTCGTATTTTGTTTTCTATATACATATATGTACCTCTCAAAAACTAGTTTGGTTGGTTTTGGTATTTTTCTGTATTATTCGCTTGCTTGGTGTGACCAAGTATTAAGTAAGCTGCCGTAAAATTTGTTTCATTAATTTTTTTGTGTATATTTTTTTGTTTTCACTATGTAAGATTGTAAGTCCTTTCATGGACACTTAATTTGTTGTATTATTCTGCAATACGAAAATTATAAATCGATTTTTGTTCAAGATTTTTAAAATATGAAATAAGCGTTTGAAATACATATGACACTTTTACCCTTTACGTGTCGTAAATTCATAGCAATTAGACATACCAATTTGACTGATTGAGATTTGTTTTTGGTTTTACATATGGCGATTGAGAAGAAAAAAAATTCAGACGAAAAATATTTATTTTAGACTGCCGAAGCCGATGCCAATAATATTGAGAAAAAGTAGGATAGTAGGGGTGGATGCATGTTAGGATGTAATGTTTGATTTTTACATTTTGAAGAAAACTAGGTACCAATTTGAAATTGTGACTAAAAAAATAATTGATTGATTCGAAAAAAAAATTCAGGTCTCATGGAATGAAAGTAAAACCATTCTGTATTTTATATCAAGAAGGGTCTTTGAAGTGTCAAAATAATAAAATAATAAGCAAATCGATTTAATTCAATATTAGATTTTATTTCTATTCAATGAATAATTTTACATTTGTTTTAACCTACATCTACTTGAATTTATTTGTTTATTTTATTTTAGTTTATTTTTGTTTCATAATTATAACAGAAGAAAGACAAAAAGAAACAACCCTTTCTCAGTTATTTGAGGGAGCACGTACTTTCATACCACGAGGGACCCGTGGATCTACTAGTTCTGGTAAAAGCCAATTCATATAAAAAGATGAAAGTTTAGTCACCATTTGAGTTTCCCAAAAGTCGTCATCCTTTTCAACTCTTTCAACGTATAGATCATATTTGCTGCTAGTCCAAACTGCAAAAACACAGACTTTCTTTTGGGAAATATGCAATTGCCCTTGAATTTGATAATAGTAAATATGGGTCTTATTAATTCCTACGCAACCATCATCTGAAACTGTGATGAAATTTAGTTTCTTGTCTTTGATGGCTGCAATTGGATCCAATTCAGCAATTGAAAAGGGGCATTTGATCTCGCAAATGGTGTTTTCATCAATAATTCCATCTGGTGATGCTCCAAGATAAGAGAACTGTTCGTCAATGAATAATCCGCTACCTTTTATTTGTTGACCGAGTTGAATTTTCAACTGTAATCTTGCCGCGTCTCCATTGATTTTTCCACGTATTACAGACTTTGCAAAAATTTCCGTTGGATGAGCGAGTCTTTTTACATGTCCCTCAAATTTTTTGGCCTTGCAAATAGTGCCGAAGGAAGAAGCAGTCAGTATGAATTTTCTTGTCTCACTCCATTTGATGTTGTTTGTCTGGCCAATTGTTTGATACTTTAGGAGGAATCAGTTTTTTTGGTTGTCCTCAAGTCTTTTCAGAATGATTTCCTTTTCAGCAGCAAATTCTTCTAGACCCATATCTGGTTGCCTGGAACCATCTCCATAACCAATATCATTCGAAGTATAAGAACGGTTTATTCTGAAATATGTTCGCCGTTTGCCGTAAACTTTTCTTTTTCTCCCTCTTTCATTGTTTCTCAACCGACGTAGCTCAACTTTCCGGATTCTGGCTTCTGGATTGGAACTATAAACTTGAGTATATAGTTCTGACATCTGACTCTTCGCGTTGAATTGAACTACAGCTGCAAAACATCTGTCATGAGAAAAAATAGTTTATTACAGAAGTTAATTATAAAATTCAAATTATTATATTGTTACAGGAATATTAAAAAATGTTATTTAAATTACTTACCGGTTAGAATATCCACTGCCAAGTTAAAAGTTTATCCTTTTTCCACCAACAAGTTTTGCCACTATCGAGTTGAAATGTTCAGCCAGGTTAGAATTCTGGCATATTTTTTTTATTTTTTTCTGGTATTTTGTTTATCCACTTTTCAAAAAAAAATAAGTTTTTCCGCTTACCATTTATTTAATTTTATTCTTAGAAAAGACGTCTATTTCGCATTTTTTAACAAAAGAATTCCTTGCACACGCACACAAAGAAGTTGTAGTTCCACAAAATTCCACTGCAATATCAGCGCTAAAGAAGAGAATTTCTATCTCTTTGCAAATAAATTTCGCCCGCCCGTTCGCTCTCACATATATTTTGTCTTGTTTTTTTTTGTGCTTGGCTAAGTTTTTTTTTATTTTTCTTTTCTTACCCGTCATCTTATAATTATTAGAAAATGTAAAAAAAACCTGCTGTTAGAAATAATTTTTTTTCTAGATATATTTGATGCAAGGTCATGATTCATGAATGACAATTTGTATATGACGTAGCCACATGCAGAAGAATTTGATTTTTTTGGTTGGGCAAGTTACTTGTAGGTTGTTACACATTGTATTTTGTTGTCGCGATTCATGATTTCGAGATGGATCTGATTGTTCTTTAGATATAAAACTCAGAAGTTTGAAAAATTAGGTAGATAATTATATACCTATGTCCTGTTTTTTTTTTTTTCTTTGTTCAAATCGTAACTCGCAACCTTGATGGTTGATGGAAGTTCGTGTTCACTTCTTGTGGTCGGATCGATGCAGGATTTTTGGTTGAATATTGTGCAGTATAGGTACCTATATACACTTATGTGTATACATTTATACTCATTGGTTGGGTCATTTGTTTGTTTTGCGAAAAGAAATATGTATACATATATATATAGGTATACAAGTCATTTTGTATTGTTTTTTCTTGTAAAATAGTGTAATTGAATGATGAATGATTGAAATGCTTGATATCGTTGGTGGAGAATTTAATTTTGAGTAGGTATAGCGATAGATTTGATTAACATTATTATTGTGTGATTGAATGCAGTTTGCATTTCACTGGGAGGGTAATACCTTCAGATATGTGCAATTAATAATGTCAAGTGGATGGCGCCAAAATATGCATACATATACGTAAGAATCTAGTATACGTAATATAGGTCGTTTTCAAAACAGTGAGTTCTATTTTTTTGTATGATCATTAGATTTTGGGATATCAATGATAAAAGAAAAAAACACATTTGAACAATGACAAAATTATATCCCGTTATTTTCCATAACTGTGCCGGCAATGTCTGTAAAAATTGTTTTTTTTTTCAATATTTTAAAAGAAGACGTTTGAAATTATTTTTATATTGTTTTAATTTGACCATAATTTAAATACATAATTGAAACCTTTCAAAAATCACTCCAAAATTTAAAAAAAAATTATCTTGCTCTTCAGCATTTTATGATGTGTACTGTACCTACCTTATTTAAAAAAAAATATCAACTATATAGGTACCTAGCCCTTCCCGTATAGAACATACATACCTAGGTAGTTTCTCGACCCATACAAAAACCTATACTTATTTTACTCTAGTTAGGTACCTATAATTTGAATAAATTTCCAAAAATCATGTCTTACCTGCCTAGGTTGCTACTCACTTTCAAAATTTTCAATTCCGTACAATTTTCCTAATTATATTCCAACCTGCAATACAACCGGCAAGAGTATGATAACCGGGGCGCCGAGAAATGATAACGGATTTTTGTAGAACACTGCAATACAAGCATTTCTTACTACGGGAGGGGTGGTCTATCTCCCTCCGTTTAGGCGGTAGGGGAATTTAAAAAATATGTACGTTAAATGGAAAACAAATAATTGTTTTTAAATCAAGTCAAAACTATGCATAGTTTTTCAAAAATTTAATTTTAAACTCAAAATTTGAGTAAAAAAAAAGTTAAAAAACAATTTTAAATTTCAATGTTTCAAAACCATACCTAAGTTTATAAATAATTTGGTGCTAGGTTGGGTGTATGACACACCGAGGTGTGTATGGGTGGTGCAACCCCCCTGCTTGGCCTCACTATAGGATTTGGGGTGTGTGCAACATGGGGTGGGTGCTAAATGGGGTGCATGCAAACTTTCTTTTGCATTTAAATAAACTGGATTTAAGAAAAATTAATTTATCCTAGGTATTTCTTTATCCATATTCGATTATAACTATCAAAATAAGACTACGTAAATACTCAAGCAAGGAAACAATAATTTAATTAAAATATTTTTTTTGGTAATTTTCAATTTTCTCAAGAACTAGAAGACATAAAATCATCTAGTTTTCAGATTTTGATCAAAATTAAATTAAAGCAATGAATTCTAAAAAAAAAATAACAGTAGGTGAAGTTTTGAAAAATTACACTTTAAACCTTATTTTTAACTATTTTTTGCCCAAATTTTGAGTTTAAAACAATTTTTTTCAAAAACTATGCATAGTTTTGACTTGATTCAAAAACTGGCTAATAGACAAAAGTGTTGGCTTTAAAAAAATGTATAAAACTTAGTTGTAAGTATTACCGTTATTTTTTAATTATTTGTTTTCCATTTAACGTACATATATTTTAAATTGCCCCTACCGCCTAAACGGGGGGAGATAGACCCCCCCTCTCATAATAAAAAATGCTTGCAAAAATCCGTTATCATTTCTCGGCGCCCCGGTTATCATACTCTCCCCATACAACCGTATGAATGAGCCGGTAAGTGAAATGTTCTTTCAAAAAATTCTCAAAAGAAAACTTACATTTTACATAATACCTAACTAATAATGAATATTTTTTTTAAACTAGAAGATCATATCATAACGAACAAAAAAATATGTAGGTAGATATCTACAACAAATAAAAATATCCACCGCCACCAAACCGAAAACCCCTCTCTAGCATTATGTATATCGTTTTTTGTCGCTTATTCATATTATGTATATTACTTTTCTCATTTCTCATAGTATGACATACTCGTAACATCCAAAAAACAAAACAACTACCTACCTATAGCAAAAAAAAAAAAACTTAAAAAAACATCATTCGCGCCGTGCCTATGTCATAGCCACCGGCCGTCGCGTCGCGTGTCGGTCAGACTCATCTCTCATGTCTCAGCACAACAGGCTCTGGCAATAAATATGTAATATGTATGTATGACTGTGTGCGCTTGTGTGCCTCTGTCTTCTGATGCATACCAATACCATACCCATATGGCTCTGTGGCTGGCATTATCTGGCTCTGAGAAAAGTATTGCACAAGAGAGAAGTTAGCTTATAGAAGAGAATCATTCTTCTACTAATACATTCAAATGTATTTACATGAGTTCTGAGTTTGCTTCTAAGGGACACCCACCCTTAAGTGGAATTCTGCATGCAAAGTCGCTGTTTAAAGAAAAAAATGCTTTGATTTGGAATTTTAACAAACACGCATGTAATTATTTCAAAAATCAATGTATGATTTTAAGGATGAAGACGATTTAATGGGATAAGAATATGGTTGTTTTGTAATCAACACTTTCTACCTACTTACGAAACTAAAATTTAAAATGTTGTTCCTATAAAGAATCCTTATCTGTGATTTATAAATTTATAATTTTTTGTTTTTTGTTATATTTTTATATTTGTGTTTAACTTTTTATCTATTCTCAGTTTTTTACCAAAAAAAATATTTTAGGCATAATTTTATTGAAAAAGGCATCTTTTTCTTTCAAAGTAAGGCACTTTTTTGTCAAAAGTGACTTTTTTGTCAAAAGTGGTTGGCAACGCTGGTCCCATGTCAATGTGCGAATCATATTCACACCAACGTAAATTCAATATGGCTTAGTGTCCACCATAAGTGTCCGACATCAAAGGAAGTTGAACCTGATTTTTCTTCCATAATAAACAACCCAAACAATGGTCAACTGCAAATATTTACCAGTTTGATATAGTGTTTGATTTGGTACTTCTCTTTTGATAACAAACCCGCTCGAAGTTAGTGTCCTCCTCACTATTTTTGGTTGGTTGGTTTTGGGATTGGGAGATTCTCAACAACGTGAATCTTTGATTTCTTGCGAAAAAGAATAGAGTTAAATAATTTTTGAGTGAACAACTGTTCGATATCGATAGATAGATTCTAAAAAGAATAATTTTTGATTTTGAAAAGTGATATTTTATTTCCTTTGTAATAGAAAGGAAATAAAATTTTTAGTTTTGTTTGTGAGATTTCCGGTGAGGGAAATTGTGAGGGCGGTTGAAAGCGTCGACGCCGCCGCCGCCGCACCGATTGGATGAAGACACAGAGAAAAAGCTAAGTTCCCTTTTTATTTGTCTTTAATTTTTTTGTATTGAAGTCGAAAATCGCTTTTGCGGCAGCAGAATTGGCATTGATTTTTCTTTGTCCTTAATTTTCCTTGTGAAGAAAATTAATGGACTCGGGAGAGTCGGAACCGGTCTGGTGTAATCTTCAAGATGATCCTTCTTTGTTTCCTTTGTAATCTTATCTTGTCTGGTTTCACAGACATTCCATTTCTTATAAGGAAATTTTGAAATTCCTTAAAGGAAATTAAACTTTCTTTTTTTTCATTAAAGAAAATCTTGAATTGGTAAGATAACTACCATAAAAAAAGTTTCCTGGCGCCCATTTTTATAACCGCCCCTGAAATTTGATTAAATTTCGATTAATTTGATTGTTTGATATTTCCACTTGATCCTATTTCGTTTGATAGATATTTTTTTTGATTTCTCTTAATCATAATAAAAATACCTATCGTGAACCCACCCCCTAGACTGAGGTACGGATTGTCAGCACCTTGTGCTGTAGATGTGAATTTTCCTTCAACTGATGTTTGACAGTTGATTTTCCTCCGCTGCATACCGGCATCGTGCTTATAATTTTATTTCATTTTCTATTTAAATAAATTCAATCCGATAAGTGTAATAATTGTTCACTTTCCTTCGTT
The DNA here is from genome assembly GCA_958431115.1 of Syrphus vitripennis. NCBI lineage: Eukaryota > Metazoa > Arthropoda > Insecta > Diptera > Syrphidae > Syrphus > Syrphus vitripennis. The sequence continues at coordinate 38,325,006 of OY288109.1, read as the reverse complement.
TAATAATATTAAAGTAAAAGGGCAAGAGTACGATAACTCAGGCGACAAAGTTTAATGGCGGATGTCTATAGAACAGTTTAAAAAAAGCATTATTTTTTACTATGGGAGGGGGTCTATCTCCCCCCGTTTGGGCGGTAGGGGCAATTTAAAAAATGTGTACGTTAAATGGAAAAAAATTAATAAAAAAATTACGGTAATACTAAAACTAAGTATTATACGTTTATTTAAAGCCAATATTCTATTCTATTAGCCAATTTTTAAATTAGGTCAAAACTATGTATAGTTTTTGGGGTTATTTTTTAATTATTTGTTTTCCATTTAACGTATATATTTTTTAAATTGCCCCTACCGCCTAAACGGGGGGAGATAGACCCCCCTCCCGTATTAAAAAAGCTTGTTTTTAACTGTTCTATATAAATCCGTCATTAAACTTTGTCGCCTGAGTTATCGTATTCTCCCAAGTACAAGTAAAGATTAAATTCAATTCGCGGTCGGTAAAAATTCATAACACTATCGCTCCTCTAAAACACGCAACCACTCCAAGCAGCAAAATACCAAAGTATCATTTCATTCCATATACATTTCTAATATGAAGATCATGCAGCTATGCAAACAACTATAGAAATTGCGCTTTCCAAACTCATATTTAAAGCGTCATTTTATTATGCACGTTAATCGTGTGCAACAAGTGCCTCAGCACTTATTTACAAATTGCGTCTATTACCAGCGCCGCACTAGCTATTAAAAACTATTTTTTTTCATAATTTTATTTTTAGTCAACAACAATCAACGATTTGAAGCAAATTTGTATTTTTCATCGTTCAGTGTTTCGTGTATCGTAAACAAATAAATAAACTCACAACGACAATGCAACTCAAATAGGAAAACAAAAATAAGAAATAAATTGCGCATACGCTCCAGTCACCCAGACAGACTATTATAGAATATTCATTCATCCGGAGAAAAAGGGTTGGAATAATTACAAGTTGTAAACGCTGTCAGTGCATGCAAGTTATATCACTTCCTCTTTCATGCATATACGTTCGATTTTGTATACGACTATTGCAAGACTCGTGCGACGAATTAAGAGACAGATCAATAATCTTTTCATTTATATTTATTGGGTATTCGTTGCTTTTAAAGGCCAACGTAGTAGGTTGATTTCTCATGCAATAAGCTCAATTATTACACAGAAAATATTTGTGTGATCGGGAGAATGGAGATTTGTAAGAAATAGCTTTGTCACTTGCTTAGGATTTCAACATCATAGTGCATAAATGTAAGTGGGCTTATTTAATCAACAATTACGCATATTTTTGAAATTTAAAGCTTTCTTTGAGTACTTTTACTAATTGCTAATTTTAAGGCATTTTTCTGAGTTCCTTTTTAAACTTCACAAATTAATTAACCTATGTACATATGTACAGTTGTAGGTACATACCAGTGGCGTGGCGTGAATAATCTCAAAAGATAAGTCGAAGAAAAATTAGCCACCAGAAAAGTAAACTGCAAATGTATGTTTGATGCAGATGCAAATGCGATATCTTAAATAAAATTTTGGTATTTAAAACAAAAATAAGAAACTTCACAAACATTTCTTCATTAATAAATTAAAAAAATAAATAAAATAAATTAAACTCTTCATAAGATATACCTATACAACAAATATAAATTGACATTTTTTTAATAATAAATTTAAAATGTGAAAAGTTTTACTAAACTGTTCTATTCTTATTTATATTCTAAGGCTATTCTACGATCTTTTTTATTAAATTCAGCAAGAACTTTTTTTGTAAAACTCAGGTCTACTTTTTATTTTTAAAAGAAGTTTTTTTTCTATAGATAGTAGTGCTAAATCAGAAAGCCTATTTTCTCCTTGCGAATTTCTTAGATATGTATGAATTCGCTTTAGAGCTGAAAAAGATCTCTCCACGGAAGCAACAGTTATCGGTAGTGTTAAAAATAAACTACTCAAGTTAAAAATTTGCGGAAATGTGTCATGCAATATTTCATTTTTAAAATGCTTATGAAGTGCTAGAACTTCAAGGTGTCGAAGAGAAGGTGTTGTATATAAAACTCTAAGTTCGTTTTTTAAAGCTGTAAAATCGAAAACTCCAGGGAAAACATTTTTTCATCTGGATTTGAAATTGCAAAATTATCATATTTCGATTTATTAAGTAAATCTAAAAAAATTAAACTTGTAAAGGATTTATATCTTGAATTAATTTGGGATATAATATTGTCCTTTATTTCTACAAAAAGACATTTGTAGTGTGTTTTTGAATCGATTTCGAGCATTCTTCTTTTTCGTGGCGGCTCAGCAAAATCCTTTAAACTTTCAAAAATTGATTCAAATTTGTTCAGAAAGTCAGAGCAAAGCCAAGACTCAAAACTTTCGATTTCTCTTTTTGCAAATTCAACATCCGTTTGCTTATTTTGAATTAAATTAAAAAGAATATCAGTCTTAGCAAAAATTTCGGAGAGAGTATTGAGAAAAAAGCAAAAATCTTTGCTTTCGAATTTAACTAACAGGCTCTCGGCATTGTCCCATTCGTTATGGTTATCTAATATTCTGTTAAAAGTTTCAATAATATCTAATCTGCAATTTAAAATTACGTTTATTATTCGCGAATAATAATGCCAGCGAGTCTCCGAAACTCCAGGCATGCGTCGGTTGGCTATTTGTTTCAAAAGATTTGAACGTTTAGTTGATTTATTGAAAAAACGGACTATAGTGTTAATATTACCAAAAAAAACTTTTAATTCCGATATATTTTCAAGTGATCGCGATAAAACTAAATTTAAAACATGTGCGTAGCAAGGAATAAAGTTAGCCATTGGACAAGCATCAAGGACTTTCTTTCTCACACCACCCACTTCCCCTGACATAACTGCCGCACCATCGTAAGATTGTCCAATTAACTTTTCTTTACAAGAGAATATATCTAATACATTCAAAATGTGCTTTGTCAGCTCGTCTGCGTTGCGACACTCACTCACGTCAAAAAAAACCAAGAAACCTTTCTTCTATCCCATCCTCCGATAAATACCGTAATACTGCACTTAGTTGTTCCCTATGGCTGACGTCTGGTGTTTCATCTATCATAATTGACACAAATTGCGTCTGACTTATTTCAATCTTAATTTCAGATTTTAAAACTGCAGCGATATTGTGTATCAAATCGTTTTGTATGTCATTTGAGAGACCGGAAAAAATTGGATTTTGTACACTTGAACACTGTTCTAAATGAGTGTCCATTAACGTGTCATATTTGGATAATATAATATTGTTTCAATATAATTTCCACGATTGTTGGAGTCCGACTTTTCATCGTGACCCCGGAATGCCTGCTCCTGTTTGCCTAAAAGAACTACTGTATCAATAAAACGCTCCATTAATTTACGATTCCTCTCAAGAGTTTTGTTGTGCGCTATAAAAGAATTGCCTAAAGAGGTTTCTATTCGATTAATGCCAAATTCATGCAGAGATAAACAACTGCGAATATGTTTTTCCGTTTTGACATGCTTTTTTGCAGAGTTAACCAAATTATTAATGTCGGCGTAGCCTGTACGGCTCCAAACACTAGGAGAATTGGAAAACAGAGGAAAACAAAACATTTTATTTAACTTACAACTAATCTGGAAAGAACTCCCCAAACTGAGACAGGCGAAACTCTTACTCGGGAATTATAACCGAGAACGATTTCTATTCTGTGTCAGCCTTAGTAGAACCAATCTCAGGAGAATAACGGGACTCCTCACGGGCCATTGTAAACTGCGAAGACATCTCAGCCTCCTTGGCCTAGTGAGCAGTGCTTCTTGCAGATTCTGCGATGCTCATGAGGAAACGCCGGACCACATAATAGGTAGTTGCGATGCACTAATGCATCAAAGACAGAAACATCTGGGCAAGTACCATATAGACGAGAACCAAATACATTCTCTAAAAATACCCCAAATTCTCAAATTCCTCAAAGGAACGAATTTGGAGGATGAACTGTAGTTGAGAAACCTCATCCAGATCATAAAAAAGGGGGCACAATAGATCTTAAGGTCGCAGTGCAAATATACCCGTAATCATTCATTCATTCATCATTCAACTTACAACTGGCAGTCAACCAAGTATACTTTTGGTATAATGAAACATTGAAATAAGAAGTGAAACCATCTTTTCTTTTAAAGTCTATTATAATGGAAGGGGTGGAGCGTCCTAAAACTATAACTTTTTTTTTCTTCATAAAACTAAGCTGATTAAAATTATTTGATTCCTCTAAGAGAAAATCTGTTAAACAACAGTCTACACTTAATAAAGCCATAATCAAACAACTGAATCTTACTACCGAAAAACTTTTCACACTTTTTACACTTTTATTTCGAATTTTTAAAGATTTAACAGTCAATATTTTTTTAAATTCACAAGTAAGACAAAATCGATTTAAGTTTCACACTGCGTTCTGCTTGTAAACTAAGTTTTTCAAATTAGAAAAGCCATCACTTGGGACCTGTTGAATTCATTTAGGCCAGTTGTACCACTTTATGGAAATTGCAGTAATTTTGTGTACTTTCTGACAAAAATATGTCTTATGCCAGTAAATCTTATATACAGCGCATATTTTTCTTGAAGTGGCAACCTTTGACACATCAGCCCAAAGCATACAAATTCATACAAATTCACCAAAAAAGTCGGATGTAGACCGGGTTATTTCATTTTCATTTTTTTCTACATAACCTTTTCTTATAAAAAGAAACCTACCTCAACCTGCATCAGCTCTGCGCACTGCGCAATACATTTGCTTCATCGTCATCACCCCAACAGCAGCCTACATCAACCTTGCTACATTTGGTTCATCAGCCTAGTGATTTAAAGATACATACGAATTCAACAAATATGACGATGAGTACCGGGTTACTTTATTCCATAAGAAAGCGTGTATTAAACAGAGAGGTGTCGAACGCAGTGAATAGTATATGAATAAAGAGGAAAGACAACAAATTTGTTCTATTCAGAAATGAATTTTATAACCCGACTTATTCCGATGACCTTTTTTATTTTTTTCCTATCATTTTGTGTTTGTTTGTGGAGTGAGTTGAAAAGCAGTCGTGTGTGTATGTGCAGAATAGACCGCAGAGAGGGTAAAATAATGTTAGCAGTGCAGTGTGTGCAGGCGTATGATTTTATAAGATTCATGTTGTTAGGAGAAGGAGTTTGAAAGTATGTACATATATTATTTGTAAGTGGGAATTTCAAGAGGTAAGTCGGAAATAATCGACTTATATGGACGCCACTCCACTGGTACATACATACATGCCATTGAATATAAACATAATTCTCGAATTCTTAAGTCACAGGAACTTAAAACTTAAAATATTTTTTTGCGTGTAGTGTTTGATGAAATATCTTTCTTCAATAATATTATTGAGGAATTTGGGTTTAATGACCATTGCAAGTGAAGTTATTAATTAAAAAAATCAATTCATGTATCTAGTCTTTTTGGTTCGGTTTTTTCCTCACATTGTGATGTCCAGTTATTTAAAACCCATGCATGAGACCAGCGCACTCTGTTAAAACATTTAGGGATAGTCATAATCCCGCCCAAAACTGTAAAGAAAAAAGAATCAATTTGAAACATATCTGCTTAATTCTTTTTCTTCATATTTAAATTCTTTATTTTCGTACATTATTACATAATTATCTTTTATGTTTATCAATTCTTGTTTTGAGTTTGGTACATTTGTCACAAAATATTTATTTAATTTTAATATCTTATCTGAAATACTTATTACGAAAATAATTTCAATTTATTGAAATCTTTTTTAAATCAGTTTATTTTATCGTTATTTAACTTGAGCCAATCATAACGTTAAACTTACTTGAAAGAATATTATTTTGTATTTTTTTCAATTACTTGTTTTATTTTATCCAATTTTGCTTGTATTTATATTTCTAATCTGTGTACGTAAGTAACATTTTCTTTTTTTACATTAACAAAATTATTTATTTAATATCTCATTAAATTCTGCTCGAAAGCATTTAAATTTTTTCTAAATTTATTATCAACTTCAATGTGTTGGTTTACATTGATAATTATGTAGTTATGATTGTTTTCTTTATCTATAATTAACATTTCTTTTATATTTTTTATCACTTTCGTCCATTGTTCCGAATAAAAACTTCAATACACTTCCGTCTATAATCTATATCAAAAAGCCCTATTTTGTGTCTATGATTTGTTACACATTTTATTTATGATCTCATCGTTTCTATTTCAAATGTCAGCCAGGAAATTAATTTCCTTAAATTTTAATACATTCATTTTTACAAAATTTAAAACTTCTTTTTTTCAGTTAATTTAAACGTGAAATGTAAAAATTATTTATTACTGAAGATACTATATTTTCAAAAAAGATGTATCTTTTTAATTCTGTAAAACTTTCCTCTATGCCAGAATGACTGGTCTCTAACTCATGATATAATTTAACTTGTTCTACTGTTTCTTCTTCGGCCTTCATTTCTTTAGCTAAATAGATACATCAATAAAATGTCATATGACTTTTTATAAAGAAGTTTTATTAGTTTTTGTTATAGTTTATTGTATATTGCATCGTTTTCACAATATATACCTGTTTGTTTTGATTCTAACACTGTCTTAATTTTTCCATTTATTCGTCTTATTCCTACTTTCTTCCTTGGTAATCTTGATTAACTATTATCTGTTGTTTGTAAGAATTACTTTAAATAACAAAATTATCTAATAGTTTTTCTTCTTTGGAATGTCGAGTTTCTAATTCCTGTATATGATTATTTCATTGCCTTTTGTTTCTCTGCTTAAATATTCGGCTATTGTATTTTTTCCCTATACTTTTAGTTTTTATCCATTTTAAAGGCTGATGATCTGATTTCAATTGGAATTTCCTTCCATACAAATATGGTCTTAAATATTTAACGGACCATACTACTGGCTAATAATTCTTTTTCCGCGGTTGAATATTGTCTTTCATGATCATTTGAGGTTCTACTAATATATGTTATGGGATGTTTGTCTTGTGCTAAGACAGCACAAATCACGTCCCTTATCTTGGCGGACACTTTTTGGCGGAATCGAATTATTTTGTTATCCAAATTTGTAGCTAATTAATGCTAATTTGTTGCACAAACCGCAAATTTGTAGCTCTTTTAGTTTTTTAGTTATTCAATTTTCCGCTAAAATAAGTCTGAAGTTAGCGGTAAAAATCTTAAATAATAAGAATATGTTGTTTTAATAGGCACCAACATTTGTAGCTTTTTGAATGCTTGCATTTAGTGCTCTAACGGTTTATTAAATATTAAAATTTCCGCTAAAATAAGACTGAAGTTAGCGGACGAAAATATGAAAACCAAATTTTTTTTTATGCTCAAATTTGTAGCTTTTTGAATGCTAATTTGTTGCGCAAAAATTAATTTTGTAGCTCGCATAGTTTTTTTTATATTAAAGTTTTCGCTAAAATAAGGCGGCTTAAACGAGAAAACCCCAGCGGAATGGCCAAAACAAATAATTTTCAACTTTTTTTTTTGCCTGAATTTGTAGCTTTTTGAATGCTAATTTGTTGCGCAAAAATTAAATTTGTAGCTTTTACCCATCATTTTTAAATAGAAATTCAAATTTCAATAAGCCACCTTTTTCGCTATCAAGTTAGCGGGAAAAATTTTGAAAAATTAAAATTTTGAAATTTTTTTTTCCCCAAATTTGTAGCTTCCAACAACTATATTAATAGCGAAAACCTCGATTTTGTAGCTCGCATAGTTTTTTTTATATCAAAGTTTCCGCTAAAATAAGACGGCTTAAACGAAAAAACCCCAGCGGAATGGCCAAAACAAACAATTTTGAACTTTTTTTTTTTGCCTGAATTTGTAGCTTTTTGAATGCTAATTTGTTGCGCAAAAATTAAATTTGTAGCTTTAACCCATCATTTTTAAATACAAATTCAAATTTCAATAAGCCGCGTTTTTCGTTGTCTGATATGCATTTCTATTTAATGGTTATCCCAGGACAACTGATGTCAACGAAACTTTTAATATAAATTTAAATTCAACGATAGCCAATGCACAAACCTATTGCTCGCTTACAAAATGAAAAAAAGATGTTGCATACGTTTAGGCTAATGGAGATTTGCCCCTAGAATTGTTTCTCCACTGATGTCTAAAGGCCTATGCACATGAGAACAACCAACGACCGACGAATGATTGAATAAACGTGATTTTAAACAGCTTATAAACCTAAAGTGCCATTTATATTATGAGCTAAGACTTGTGATTTCGAATTGCAAATGGTCGGAAAATTTGACATTTCATTGACATGAGCGGTCGCAGACAGCTGCGAAATAGACAACACAAAAACTGAACAAACAACTTTTCGACAACAACTTTCGAGGCTTAACTCGTGCCAATTATTTGCTCGCAACTCTTTGGAGTGCGTCTTTATTTTGTGGACTGCGAATTCACATTTGTTAGTTCGCAGGCGAGTTGTTGGTCGCATAGTATATATTGAAATGTGTTTTAATTGTAGTTTTAACTAATTATACACAATATTATCTATTTAAATTTGTATATGTACTAATTTATTCGCTTAATCAAACTATTAAAATAAGAATAAGTTGATATTTCCTTTAGAAAAAGCTTTAAAAGAATTATTTGCCGACAAAGGTCACAGCTCATATGAATGGCCCTTAAATTCTTCAGAAATTTTAATCAAAATGATAGAAGTATATTTTGGTTTAATGTTTCGATACTAAAATAAGCTTTTTGCTTGATAAAAAAAGATACATTTCAGAAAACATATTCGTCATGAATTGCAAACTGATTGTTTTGAATTGTCAGACTTTATTCACGTTCCACATACGATCCGCACTTTGACGAACAAATTGTTCGCGCGCGACTTACCTCAAAATTATTTTTTCTTTTTTTTATGGTTGGTCATGGCCATTGTCATTGTATATAAAACTTATAGTACCATCATCACGATGATTTTTGGGTTGTGTGATGTGGTCGTCTGAGGGCGCACTTGTATATACACAGAAACAGCAACCAAAAAATTTGTAAGTGATGTGATCGCTAGGTGTCCGATGTGTGGAACGTGTTCATGAGAGTACTATGCAAATTTATAAACAATGGCCAGTGTCGGCGCAACCCTCACTCTTTTTTTTTTTGCGGAGAGCTTATGGAGGTTTTAAATGATATTTATTGATATTTTTTGGATGCAATAATCCAAAAAATAGTCTCCTCTTGCCCCTACCACCAATTTTCGACGCTTAAAGACTCCCCAAATCGAATTTTACACCTCAAATTTTGCAGTGCCACCACAAGGGTCCGCGCAACCCTAAAAAAAAAACTCGCCATGATAGTACTATAGTTTTCATATACAAAGGAATAACGTGTTCCATTTTATTTAATAATGATAATATTATATTAATCAAATATTTTTATATGTTTCAATTTGTATTTCAAAGCAAATGTGATAACCCAATTTAGCTTTGTCATATATATGAACAAAAATTATATGATAAAGCTTTTCAACATATAAAATGGCGATATTTATATGGCATAGTCTAATACTGCTTGTCATACATACAAATTTTGGAACATATATTATATGACGAAACTTGCCATATTTATATGATAATGTAATATCACCTTAATGGATAGATTTTACTAATAGTAAGTAGGTACTTAGATTTTAATTTAAAATAAATGTTGAATTTGTAGTTGCTGCTGTTGATGTTGTTGTTGTTGTAGATACGTGATATTTATTTGTGCCTGTTAAAGTTGATGTTTCTATTGTTGTTTGAAGTTCACGAAGTACAGATAATGTATGGTTGGTTATTGAATGATAGTGCTGTTAAGGATGTCCTGGGTAGATAGTTGAATGCTATTGTTGTTATAGATGGATGATGGTCATATGATATTGCTGTATGGATGTTATGATGGTCATATGTTGTTGCGTATGGATGTTATGATGATCGTATGTTGTTGCTCGTATGGATGTTATGATGGTCGTATGTTGTTGGTCGTATGGATGTTATGATGATCGTATGTTGTTGCGTATGGATGTTATGATGGTCGTATGTTGTTGCTCGTATGGATGTTATGATGGTCGTATGTTGTTGCTCTATATGGATGGTTGAATGAAATTGCTGTTTGAATGGTTGAATGATATTACCGTATAGATGTTATGATGGTCGTATGTTGTTGCTCTGTATGGATAATTGAATGAAATAAGGCGTGGTTTTGTGGCTAGCGAAAGTGGTATGTCAAAATCGCTTTTTTTCTATATTGAGGAGGCAAATCGTGGTTTGCGGTAGCCTGGTTGTCGAAGGCGGCTACTGATGGGGCGTTGGCTGGATTACGAGTTACGTGTTGTGGCGGCTAGATTTGGGGTAGCGTGGTTTAACCACACTGTAATTTCACTCACGTTTTCTTTTGATTTAGATACACTGGTGTTCTAGAAAAATGTTTTCCACGTGGCGTCACACTACCATTGACTTTTTTCTTTGTTTCATGTTCAAACTTTTAATTTCCTTTTTTTTTTCTTTAATTAAAGATCTTAAAAAGGTGAATTTAACCGCACTGCTAGTGAGAATGTAGCACCCACGAAATCCAATTACCAACTGCCGATTTCTTCTAAAACTTGCAGCTTCTATCTTTTTCTAGAGTTGACGAAATTGAACTTTTCTATCATGGAAGTGGATCCGGTCTTGTTTTTATTACGTTTTCTCTGTTGTTTTTGACTATAAAAATCTGATTTTGGTCTTAAAAATTATTTTAGAATTTTTGGCATATATGTATATGTGTCCAAATGTTCACTTTTTGGTCAAAATTCTGCCATTTTCCGGAATTTTCCATGATATTTTCCACCCATACCACTTTGTTTATAAGTGTTAGTTAACGAAATTTTAATACTTCTTTTTATTTTCCTTTTTCTATATCAAATCATGTCATCTCATACTTACGTCTTTTTCAGCTTATTTTGTCCGAGCTATCTCATACCTTGTCGTAGTCCATTTGACTCGTCCGTCGGTAGGTTGAACACCTATCCTTCGCTCCTTCGAGTTCGAATGCTACTTTTCACTTTTATTATTTTTTTGTTTAATTATTTATTTTTTTATTATTTTTTTGAAGTGAAACTTCTTTACGGAGGGTAAAATTGAACGATTTGAGGCGGAAAAGGGGAAGTAGCGCTAGAGGAGAAGCATTGAGTGAAAGTTTAGAGTAAGCGAGTGGGGGAATCGCTTGTATAGAGAACCGAGCAAGCCTTGTATATTTTAAAGAGTGGGGAGAGTTAAGTAAAGTGGACGAATGCAGTGCGCTTGCATCGTAATTCCACCACGTTACTTATATATATATATATATACTTATATATATAATTCACATCATATAATGTGTGTGTATATATTATATGTATGTGTATATCAGCTGTCGCAAACTGTTCTTATTTAAAACGTTTTAGTATAGATATATGCATACATTAATACGTAAATAAATATAAATACATGAAAAATAAACTTGCGGCTTAAGAAAGTTTCACTTCTATTGTGACCTTATGTCTGTGAGGCTCACTCATTTTTTTTTTTTATTATTATTATTTTTCCAATTGTTTTTTTTTTTTTTTTTTTTTTTATATGTAGACATATTATTTGGGTCACACTGTATTAGTTTTACATCTTTTCTTAAATTATCGTTAAAGACAGATTCCTAACGATGGACAATAAATAAATTCTAGTATTTACCTAAAAGTGAACCGGTTCCAATCGGTTGGTTAGCGATTATTTGACACCCTAGAGTATGCTACCAATTCATCTCCCTACCGTCGTTAAATTTAAATCTCAACTGTTATACTACATAATAATACTTTTCTCACACCTGGCCATTGTATATAAATTTGCATAGTACTCTCATGAACACGTTCCACACGTCGGCCACCTAGCGATCACACCCCTAACTAATTCTCTGGTTGCTGTTTCTGTGTATATACAAGTGCGCCCTCAGACGACCACACCCCACAACACAAAAACCATCGTGATGATAGTACTATAAGTTTTATATACAATGGCCATGTCCATTGTATATAGAACCTTTGTATATATAAATTATAGTACTATCATGGCGAGTTTTTTTTTTAGGGTTGCGCGGACCCTTGTGGTGGCACTGCAAAATTTGAGGTGTAAAATTCGATTTGGGGAGTCTTTAAGCGTCGAAAATTGGTGGTAGGGGCAAGAGGAGACTATTTTTTGGATTATTGCATCCAAAAAATATCAATAAATATCATTTAAAACCTCCATAAGCTCTCCGCAAAAAAAAAAAGAGTGAGGGTTGCGCCGACACTGGCCATTGTTTATAAATTTGCATAGTACTCTCATGAACACGTTCCACACATCGGACACCTAGCGATCACATCACTTACAAATTTTTTGGTTGCTGTTTCTGTGTATATACAAGTGCGCCCTCAGACGACCACATCACACAACCCAAAAATCATCGTGATGATGGTACTATAAGTTTTATATACAATGACAATGGCCATGACCAACCATAAAAAAAAGAAAAAATAATTTTGAGGTAAGTCGCGCGCGAACAATTTGTTCGTCAAAGTGCGGATCGTATGTGGAACGTGAATAAAGTCTGACAATTCAAAACAATCAGTTTGCAATTCATGACGAATATGTTTTCTGAAATGTATCTTTTTTTATCAAGCAAAAAGCTTATTTTAGTATCGAAACATTAAACCAAAATATACTTCTATCATTTTGATTAAAATTTCTGAAGAATTTAAGGGCCATTCATATGAGCTGTGACCTTTGTCGGCAAATAATTCTTTTAAAGCTTTTTCTAAAGGAAATATCAACTTATTCTTATTTTAATAGTTTGATTAAGCGAATAAATTAGTACATATACAAATTTAAATAGATAATATTGTGTATAATTAGTTAAAACTACAATTAAAACACATTTCAATATATACTATGCGACCAACAACTCGCCTGCGAACTAACAAATGTGAATTCGCAGTCCACAAAATAAAGACGCACTCCAGAGTTGCGAGCAAATAATTGGCACGAGTTAAGCCTCGAAAGTTGTTGTCGAAAAGTTGTTTGTTCAGTTTTTGTGTTGTCTATTTCGCAGCTGTCTGCGACCGCTCATGTCAATGAAATGTCAAATTTTCCGACCATTTGCAATTCGAAATCACAAGTCTTAGCTCATAATATAAATAGCACTTTAGGTTTATAAGCTGTTTAAAATCACGTTTATTCAATCATTCGTCGGTCGTTGGTTGTTCTCATGTGCATAGGCCTTTAGACATCAGTGGAGAAACAATTCATTAGCCTAAACGTATGCAACATCTTTTTTCATTTTGTAAGCGAGCAATAGGTTTGTGCATTGGCTATCGTTGAATTTAAATTTATATTAAAAGTTTCGTTGACATCAGTTGTCCTGGGATAACCATTAAATAGAAATGCATATCAGACAACGAAAAACGCGGCTTATTGAAATTTGAATTTGTATTTAAAAATGATGGGTAAAAGCTACAAATTTAATTTTTGCGCAACAAATTAGCATTCAAAAATCTACAAATTCAGACAAAAAAAAGTTGAAAATTATTTGTTTTGGCCATTCCGCTGGGGTTTTCTCGTTTAAGCCGCCTTATTTTAGCGAAAACTTTAATATAAAAAAAACTATGCGAGCTACAAAATTAATTTTTGCGCAACAAATTAGCATTCAAAAAGCTACAAATTCAGACAAAAAAAAAGTTGAAAATTATTTGTTTTGGCCATTCCGCTGGGGTTTTCTCGTTTAAGCCGTCTTATTTTAGCGGAAACTTGGATATAAAAAAAACTATGCGAGCTACAAAATCGAGGTTTTCGCTATTAATCTAGTTGTTGGAAGCTACAAATTTGGGGAAAAAAAATTTCAAAATTTTAATTTTTCAAAATTTTTCCCGCTAACTTGATAGCGAAAAAGGTGGCTTATTGAAATTTGAATTTCTATTTAAAAATGATGGGTAAAAGCTACAAATTTAATTTTTGCGCAACAAATTAGCATTCAAAAAGCTACAAATTCAGACAAAAAAAAAGTTGAAAATTATTTGTTTTGGCCATTCCGCTGGGGTTTTCTCGTTTAAGCCGCCTTATTTTAGCGAAAACTTTAATATAAAAAAAACTATGTGAGCTACAAAATTAATTTTTGCGCAACAAATTAGCATTCAAAAAGCTACAAATTCAGGCAAAAAAAAAGTTCAAAATTATTTGTTTTGGCCATTCCGCTGGGGTTTTCTCGTTTAAGCCGCCTTATGTTAGCGAAAACTTTAATATGAAAAAAACTATGCGAGCTACAAAATAAATTTTTGCGCAACAAATTAGCATTCAAAAATCTACAAATTCAGACAAAAAAAAGTTGAAAATTATTTGTTTTGGCCATTCCGCTGGGGTTTTCTCGTTTAAGCCGCCTTATTTTAGCGAAAACTTTAAACTAAAAAAAACTATGCGAGCTACAAAATTATTTTTTGCGCAACAAATTAGCATTCAAAAAGCTACAAATTCAGACAAAAAAAAAGTTGAAAATTATTTCTTTTGGCCATTCCGCTGGGGTTTTCTCGTTTAAGCCGTCTTATTTTAGCGGAAACTTTGATATAAAAAAAACTATGCGAGCCACAAAATCGAGGTTTTCACTATTAATCTAGTTGTTGGGAAGCTACAAATTTGGGGAAAAAAAAATTTCAAAATTTTAATTTTTCAAAATTTTTCCCTCTAACTTGATAGCGAAAAAGGTGGCTTATTGAAATTTGAATTTCTATTTAAAAATGATGGGTAAAAGCTACAAATTTAATTTTTGCGCAACAAATTAGCATTCAAAAAGCTACAAATTCAGGCAAAAAAAAAGTTCAAAATTATTTGTTTTGGCCATTCCGCTGGGGTTTTCTCGTTTAAGCCGCCTTATTTTAGCGAAAACTTTAATATAAAAAAAACTATGCGAGCTACAAAATTAGTTTTTGCGCAACAAATTAGCATTCAAAAAGCTACAAATTTGAGCATAAAAAAAAATTTGGTTTTCTTATTTTCGTCCGCTAACTTCAGTCTTATTTTAGCGGAAATTTTAATATTTAATAAACCGTTAGAGCTACAAAATCGGGGTTTGCACTTAATGCAAGCATTCAAAAAGCTACAAATGTTGGTGCTATTAAAACAACATATTCTTATTATTTAAGATTTTTACCGCTAACTTCAGACTTATTTTAGCGGAAAATTGAATAACTAAAAAACTAAAAGAGCTACAAATTTGCGGTTTGCGCAACAAATTAGCATTTAATTAGCTACAAATTTGGATAACAAAATAATTCGATTCCGCCAAAAAGTGTCCGCCAAGATAAGGGACGTTAGAAAAGCTAATAGACCAAGTAATTTCGATCCTTTAAAATTAAAGGATATGAAGGATTATGTTGATGAAATAAAAGAAAAACTGTCTTTTATAGAAAATAAAGTTAAAGAGAATACTAATTTATCTAAAGAAAATATGATATGATGTAGGAACGAGTGCATCTCCTAATTATAAAATTGGAGATAAAGTTTTATTAAATAATTTTTCTAAAAATAGGAAATTAGAAAAAATTGTTAAAGGTCCTTTTAAAATAATTCGATGTTTGGATAAGATCCAATGGTAGAATAAGGAAAGTTAACAGGGATTTAATCAAACCATATTTTCAAAACATTGATGCTTAATAATTTTGACTTCGTTATAATAATCCTTGTTTTTTCCTTATTTTAATTAATTGATTCCAAGAAGCATAATTTGTAACTGAGCCTTTGTAGGATATTTGGAGTAAAACATTGTAAATTTAATTGTCTTATGTTATTACAGTTTACATCATAATTGATGTTTTCATCTGTTTTCTGATTTTATTAACTGGTTCATTGACTTCTCAGTTGTATTTTTAGAGAAGTTAGATGATGAACATGACCGCTTTGACGAATCGATTGTTTCTTTTAAATCATTGACTGCTATAGCTTCCTTAAAAAAAAATTTTTTTTGATCGAAATCTCAAAACATATTTTCAGAATATTGTTATTGATCCCGTCTATAATAACAATATTATTGTTATTGATCCCGTCTCCTCCTCGACGGGTCTCCACCTTGCCGTTGGTGAGGAGGCTTACGCGCAAACCTACAGTAGGTCCAGTTGCAGATATAAGCTCCCGAGCAGTCTCTCAGCTACCAACTTGGGCTTAAGCAAACTAAGAGAGGTCCACCCCTATGAACTATGGAAGAATCAAAAAAACAGAATACAACCATAGCGGGGGTATAGGCTATACGGTCGGTAGAGGTCACGGCTACCGGCTTCGGCTTTGCCTCTCGATCTCAATATCGGGAGGAGGAGTCGCCAGTGACAATTTTTCCATATAAAAATTTATTTTTTATTATCACCCTACTTATAATTTCGAAACTTTTTCTTTTTTCTTTTTCTTTTCTCTTTTTATTTTCACTTCTTTCTCTAGCAAACAATTATAAGTACGAAGAAGAATTACTCATCATGAGCACCGAAAAAACACGCAACCTGTCAGAAGAGGAAGAAAATCTTCTTCTAAACCCGTTCTCAAACCTCGATATGGAGGATGGAGTCAGCACGATCGACGTTGATGACGTCAGTGACGTCTGTTCCGTCGCCAGCTCGAACATCTCCAATGTGTCAAGAGCATCTAGGAGATGTAGAATCACCAACAGCAAGAGAACAGTCAAGAGGCTGGGAAAGTTGGATTGGGACGACCTGACAGAACAGGAAAGGAAGCAGCTGCACAATGCTCGTGCCTTTCTGGAGAGGGAAGGTTTGGGAATAGACAGGCAAACTGCTAATCAAACCCAAACCCCCCATCCCCGAAAGTTACCGGCGTAAAGCCCTTGATGGGTCCACCCGCTCCTATCGCTGGTTTAGTACGGAGTAAGGTCGGGTGCACCCCATCGTTGGCTATTACAGCTATTCCTAAAGACAAACTAGGAACGCTTGGCACTGAACAAGTAGGACAGACTGTACGGACAAACGAAGAGATGTCAACCAAACCACCTGCCGATCCGGTGATCGCATTGATATCAGTTGGTAAAGCAGGTGACGAGGTTACTCTCCATGAGGGTAAAAATGAGACGGTTTGCGAAGGCAACTCTCGTGGCAGCAGCCCAAGAGTCGACCTTAACATAACCGTCAACTCCGAACCCGAAAACCGTACGGTCAACACGACGGTCGACAGTTTTGCAACAGTTATTGACAAAAGGACGAAAAGACGCAAAGCTAGGACACTTAACGAGAACGAAATAAGACGACGACAAAAACGCAACGCTGAGAGGATTGTCCGACGTTTTGCCAATAGTACTCCCGAGTCCTTAACGGCAAAGGAGAAGGCAGCGCTGGACAAATCCAAACTGCGCCTACGGACGACAACTACAGGACAAGAACAGGACACACATGACGCACCACAAGGTAGGGACATAAATCCACATAAACCTCTTCACGGTGACGCACCTTGTTCCTCCAAAAGGACAAGGAAGGACTGTTCTCCACCGAATGACTCTTCACCAAGCAAGGTACCGAAGAGAATTAAGATCTCCCGGGCAACCGTGAAAGGGCAGTAAGTCGCCATTGCTGATTTCGGTAAACCTTCGCGGAAGCTGTCTGAGGATGAATGGCAACTTCTGGAGCTTAGGATCCTAGAAGAAGTAAATGAGGCCATTGTTAAAAACATGCCTCCGCCTCTCTTCGGAAATCTCACGACCATCCATGGGTTTAAAGTGATGGAGTGTGAAAATGAAGCCACCCTTAAATGGCTTCAGGAATTCACTAAAACAACCGCGGCCCCATGGAAAAACGCTGAGCTTAGACTGATTGGTAAAAGGTCCAACTCTGCCAAATGACCGGCTTGGTCGATATATCACTTCACTCAACAATGATCTCCTAAGCCAGGAATGGGAGATTATAAAATGTGAGAAAACAAGTGAAGGTACCGAGGTAGTGGTAAGATTGATCCACAAATCCATACCATTGCTGAGGAAAGTGGATTTCAGAGTGCGCGTAGGGATCACCAGATGCAAACTCAGATTGACATCAAACAAAAGAAAACAGGTTAGTATGGCGATGAACTATTTCTTTATTATGTAAATGGAATTGAAAATCTTACAAATCAATCTTCAACATAGTAAAGCCGCCAGCGCCAACCTGGTCTACCTCCTAGAGAGTAGACAATATGACGTGGCCCTGATTCAAGAACCCTGGATAGCAGGTGGCATGATAAAAGGCCTAAACTCTAAGGACTTCATACTGTACAAGTCTAATCTTGACAGCCAAAACAGTAAACCCAGAACTTGCATAGTAGCCAAGAAACAGTTTAATCTTTTTCTTCTAACTACTTACAGCAACATTGACCAGACCATGGTTATTCTAGAACGCGAGGAGCTCTCAACGCTCATAATAACCTCCACATATATGCCTTATGATGGAGTTGAAGGACCACCAGCGGATTTAACCAGCCAATTGGTATCATTCGCAAGTAAGAAAAACTATAACATTATTCTAGGATGCGACTCCAACGCACACCATGTGCAATGGGGTAGTACCGGTAATACACCCACCTTCGTCACGAAAAACCGAAAAGAGGTGCTCGATAGTACCCTTTATAATAACTCAAACTCCTGTGATGTAAATCACTGGAGAGTTTTGGAAGAACCCTCTTTCTCAGACCATCGCCTAATTGAGTTTATGATCCCCAAAGGTGATAGCCAGCAAAATCCCTTTAGGAATAACAGTAATAACATAAATCTCGTAAACACTACCGATATTGAGGGACCAAACAGCTTAGAAAAAGCAACAGTAGACCTAACTGGGGTACTGCGAAAAGCTTTTGAAATGAGTTGTCCCCTCATAACGAAGGTGAAGAAAAACAAAAATCTTCCATGGTTTACAATAGAATTAGCAAACATTAGGAATGAAACAAGGAAACTTTTCAATGTCGCTAAACGTACCAGACTTGAAAAAGACTGGGACTGCTATAAAACAGTCAAAGAAAATTCAAAACAGAAACCCAACGAGCTAAACGAAGCTCATGGAGAAATTTCTGTAGTAACATTGAGTGCACAAACAAATCAGCTAGGCTTAGGAAAATCCTAGCTAAAACCACCACCTCAGTAGGTTTTTTGAGGAAACCAGACAACAGTTGGAAAGAGTCAAGTTATGATAGTCTAGAGCTCCTGGTTGAAACCCACTTTCCAGGAAGCAAATCTAGCCGAGAATGCGAATCAGATAACTCTCTGTTCCACGCGTATAAAACCCCTATTGATATTATAACGGAAGAAAAGGTAAACTGGGCAATAAACTCTTTCTCCCCTTATAAATCCCCAGGGATAGACGGCATCTTTCCCCTGATACTGCAAAAAAGCAATGTACTCATCACACCACATAAATGATAAACATATTTCTTAACAGCCTAAAATGAGGATATGTTCCAAGGACTTGGCGTGAAGTCAAAGTTGTCTTTATTCCAAAAGCCGGCAAGCCCAGCCATACGGAACCCAAAGACTTCAGACCCATTAGTCTCACATCTTTTATTCTCAAAACACTAGAAAGACTAATCGATATACACATCCGCAGTAACCTAAAACCGGAGGTCCTATCACCATTCCAACATGCCTACACAAAAGGCAAAAGTGTTGAAACGGCATTACACTGCGTAGTTAGGACGATAGAAAAGTCGCTTGAGGTTAAAGAATACACTCTTGCCTCATTCTTGGACATTGAAGGAGCCTTCAATAATGTTCATAACAGTGCCATTGAGAAGGCACTCAGTGATCTCGAAGTAGAAGAAACAATTATCAAATGGATCATGTATATGTTGAAAAATAGACTAATACATAGCGAGATTGGTAACGCAAAGATCAAGATGCACGCATCTAGAGGTACCCCACAAGGGGGAATTCTTTCACCTCTACTCTGGATCTTGGTGATGAACGAGATCCTGTTAAAACTCAAAGATAACGGCATAATAGTGGTAGTTTTGGACAAGAAACTTAACTGGGGTCAAAACATCCAAAACAGATACAAAAAGGCCATGATTGCATTATACTCATGCAATAGGATTCTCGGTAGAAACTGGGGACCAAATCCTAAAATAATCATGTGGATGTACACTGCCATTGTAAGGCCAATTCTAACCTATGGTAGTTTGGTGTGGTGGAAAGCTCTGGAGAAATCCACGAATCTAAACACACTTACTAAATTACAAAGAATGGCTTGTATTATCACAACTGGCGCGATGAGGACCACCCCAACTGCGGGTTTAGAAGTAATCCTCAATCTCCCTCCTTTAGATCTATTTGTTCAAGAATCAGCAGCAATCAACGCCCTTCGACTAAGTCAAACCAACATCTGGAAAAATAGTCAAAGTGGCCATGCTGGCATTCTCACAAAATACGCAAGCAACAGTATCTATACTGATTATATGACACCTTACATAGATTTCAACAAATCTTTTAGTACTAGCATCCCCAACAGGACAGATTGGGATAACAGTATGCCACACACTAACGAATCGACAATTACCATCTTCACAGATGGCTCAAAAATTAACACTGGAGTGAGTGCAGGTTTCTTCTCTGAAAACCTTAATCTAGCCAATTCATTCAGACTTCCTGACAATAGTAGCGTCTTCCAAGCTGAGATCTTGGCAGTGAAAAACGCTGCTATTCACATATCCATGATGGCGATATCACATGCGGACATCACTTTTTCATTGATAGCCAAGCAGCAATAAAAGCGATCTCTGCCAATCAAATCAAGTCAAAGCTTGTTTCTTGTTGTCGCGAAGAACTAAAGGTTCTTTGCACGCAGCATAATGTAAGACTCTGCTGGGTTCCTGGCCATAGCGGGGTGCCAGGTAACGAAAAAGCAGATGAACTGGCGAGAGAAGGTTCAACACTTGATCCCTCTCTCATAGATCATAGCATAGGTATCCCACTATGCGAACTGATAAAGACATCAACAGAATTACTGTGCAAAAATCCAACGAAAGATGGATTCTCCTAGAAACCTGTGTTAATACCAGGAAACTATGGCCTAGATACGAAAGGAAAAGGTCCGATAAGATCTTAACCCTTAATAAAAACTCTTTAAGATGCCTTATAGGCATTATAACGGGACATAACCTTCTTGGTTACCACAAAAAGAAAATGGGACTTAATACAGATGACATCTGCAGAGGCTGTGGGGACGAAGACGAGCATGAAGACACTGCTTACTTCCTCTGTCACTGTCCATCACTCTGTCATACCAGGGAGAAAACCCTAGGAAACTACTTCTTCAACAAGCTTACTGAACTTCGTCAAATCATCCAAATGGTTAGACGAACCATAGGACTCATAGGTTAATATTTTAAAGTGTTTTACAACACTTCAGGGTACCACAATGGATCTACATTGATCTAAGTGTGACGGTAACAATATCAACTGTCAGCCCAATCAACCTAACCTATTGATCCCGTCTATTAACGGAATTGAAGTTAAGCAGATGCCAACTTCAAATGGAATCTACTTCAAACATCTAGGAGAAGTTAAGATTATCAAAGGAAAAATATCTATTGTTAACAACATAGATTTAAATGATATAGAAATCCATATTAATAGAATTAAGAATCAAATAATATACGTCGAAAGGGAATGTACAATCGAATTAGATGATTGTAAAAACTTTTTAGAAAAAGTAAGATTCGATAAAATAAATTTAGATAAGAATCTTGGAGTTATATACCAACTTTTAGGTATAAATCTTAGGCAGAAGAGAGGTGTTTTGAATTTCGTAGGTTCAGGTCTAAGAGTACTTTTTGGTACAATGGATAATTCTTATGCTGAACATTATGAAGAAGTTATAAGGAACACCCAAGAAAATGTTGAGTTTATCCATAAAAGTCAACAAGAAGAAATCAAAGTACTAGATAGTTTAAATGACCAAAATAAAATCCTTAAAGAAGCCTATGTTAATTTCGGTAATGTAACTAATGAGTTGAGAGAAAATATGAAAATATTAATTACACAGAAAAATAAACAAAATCATAATAATGATCTTAGGAGATTTTTCACTGAGATCAAGATTCGAACACATGCTATGATGAGCCATTTGGAAATGTTCATTAATGAAATTATTAATGCTATTCTTTTTCTTAGAAATGAAATGATTCATCCTATAATAATTGAACCTAAAACAACTAATTCAAATCCTGAAGGATAGTGAAGAGAATAATATTTTACTGTTTAGTTCTGAATTGCAAAACTTTCCGAATATAATGAAAGAAGTTTCATCTTCTACTCGTATTTATATAAAAAATAAAAGGTTAGTCGTCATACTAGCTATTCCTGTTTTGAGTAAGACAGAAGGTGATATTTTTGAAATGATAAATATACCTTTTAAATTAAATAATCTTTTGTATGCTTTAGAATTGAAGTATAAATACTTAATTATTACTACAAATAAAAATGAATTCTTAATAACAAATGATTAAAATAATTGTAAAATCATTGATAAAATACTTTTTGTGTAAAGATATGATATTTAAAAATGCAAGATTTAATGATGATTGTGAACTAAATAATTTTATGCAAAGAAAAAGCTCTAATCGTAAATTAAAACAAGTTTATGTGAAAATAGAAGTTTTCCATCAATTATCAAATATAAAATATATGTTCGTTTTAAATGAAAAAAACAATTTTAAATGTAAATTTAATAATTCTTTGGAAGAAGGACCTTAAATGAAATTGGAATCCTTACTTAAGAAAACAACTGTAGATTCGAAACAATGGATACAATCATAAATGTACTTGATTTTGAGTTAACTGTTCAAAACAAAGATGTATATCATGATTTTATTGATGATTGTTGTATCAATGTTAATTTCAAAGATGTTAATTTTGAAAACATTAATCTTCCTAAATTAAAGCTTCAAAATCTTAATGAATTAAAAGATTTGACTTTAGAAATCCGTAACCAAGAAAATTATGTAAACCGAAAATTAAAAGAATTGCCTTCAAAAACCCAAGGAATCTTGATGGGTATAGGAAGTATTATAATAATAATTATTATTTCTTGTTTTGCTTATAAATGTTTAAAAAGTAGAATGAGCTTCATTCTATTTAATCGTTGTTTTAATAAAAAAAACTAATAATGAACCCTTAGTTGTAAGATATATAAATAAACCTGAAGATGAATTCAAATTAAGAAAGAAATACAAAGATCAACAAATTGTAAAACATGAAAGAAAATATAATTATGACTTGAAAATATAAAATTGTATACTTATTCTTAAATCATAATTTTAAGCTACCAAAACTTATAAAATTGTATACTTATACTTATATCATATTTTTAAGCTTTCAAAATTTATAAAAAAATATTTAAATGATTTTTTTTTTAATAAATTTTAGTTTTAAGGGGGGAGGTGTTATGCTGATCTCGCATATTCTCCTCGTTCGATTGTGGTTCCTTGTGGATGGATCCATTATTGTTTACATTAATGGATAACCCACATCATGCATTTCGTTATATATTTTTCTATCGTATTAAATTAATACGATGCTGCATAAAATTGATAGATTATCGATATTCAAGTCTCCGCATCTTAAAACGAACCTTTGAGTAGATAAATTAATGTATCTATAGCTTTACGATACAATACTTCTATCGTATCTCAAAACGATAGTTAGGGTTAGCTTTAGATTCGAATTTCAAAACGAATCTTATGATGACGTAGGCATTTGTGTGTGAAAGACAATTGTCCAAGATTCACATGATGAATCTTCTGGTCTTCTTAAATTGTTTATGCTAGCATCAAGTTTCATTTGGTACCATTTGCTTCTGTCAACTTAATAGGGATTTAAAAAGGAATGATGTGGTTTTTATAGACTTTGACGAACCATTGTTAAAGCCATTTCGTCACATTTAGAAAGATAATCATATCCTTGATTTTCTTTTCAGAAACCTCACTTCGGTCATCGAGGAATGATTTCCCATAGGAAGTCATTCTAAAATAGGCTAAGGCGGGGCAATTGCAGAGAAAATGAACCACAGTTACTTTTTCTTGTGGGTATCCACAGCTACGACAATGAGAGTTGTAGGGAATTCCCAGCTTTCTTGCATGCTCCCCTATGGGCCAGTGCCCAGTGCAGATTGCTGTGATCCTGGCTATATCGTGCCTGGGTCTACATAAAAGATTGTTAGAACGTGTGTTGTTGTAGGTAGGCCATATCTTTCTTGATAGGACACAGTTTGTGAGACTGTTGGATTCATTGAGAAAAATCGAGAAAATTTGTCCCTTCACAGCACCAAGAGGGTTGTTTATATTTACCGCTAATGAGCCCGTTAATTACCCTCTATGTCACTATGACCTGGAACCCAAATGAGAATGACTCGGAGGTTAGTGTTCAGACTCGATAGTTCGTCCCGACATTGCTGGACAAGTAATTAGGTAGATGTGGCTGATTTGATGGCGTTAATGGCCGCCTGGCTGTCAGAGCCGATTGCTGAATTTCTGGCTTGATTTTGGTTTAATTTGAACAGTTTGCATGCTTCTCTAATTGCTAGTAGTTCAGCTTGAAATACACTTGCAAAGTCTGGTAGTCTGAAAGACTTGGAGATGTTAAGAGCCTCGGAAAAAATTCCTGAACCAACACCGCACTCCATCTTAGACCCGTCGATAAAGACTGAGGTAAATTTTCCTGAGACCACTAAAAATCATCAGCATACGCTGCTGCTTTAAACCCGCTACTTCTTAACTTGAAGAGAATTTTGTTCATGACTAAAATCCATAGAAGAGGGGAAAGAACACCACCTTGGGGTGTTCCTCTACTAACGAATTTAGTAGCCGTAGCGTTTTCTAACGAAGCTTGAATCTTTCTGTCACTTAGCATAGAAATGATCGTTATTGAAAGCACCCTCCACGTCTAGGAAGGTTTCAAGGGTATATTCTTTGAAGTGAATTGTCTTCTTGATTGTACGCAACAACTTCATGCAGGGCAGTCTCAGTAGACTTGCCTTTGAGGTATGCATGCTGAGATACATCAAGAGGACAAACCTCTAGTAAAACTCTAATGTTAGTATCAAGGATGCACTCTAGTGTCTTTAAAAAAAAATGTGAAGCTGATAGGTCTGAAGTCCTTCGCGGCATGACCTCGCCTACCTACTTTCGGAATAAAGACCACTTTAACATATCTCCACGACTCAGGTACATAGTTGAGATAGAGGCAACCCTTGAAGATCATTGCAAGCCAGGGCAGCAGTTTCTGCAGCATAATTGGTATTATGCCATCACGGCCTGGTGATTTGTAAGGGGCCCGTGAAATACTATCCCCTGTTGTAACGGAATTGATTAGCTTTTCCTGAGCTGGATCGGTTAGTTATCAGAATTTCGGGGTTGCTTTCTCGCAGCCCCGAAAATGTGTTTCCATTAGCACTTCCAAAGACTCAGCAGGAGAGGCTGTCCAGAGACCGTCAGATTTTTTTACGAACGATAAAACTTTACTTAATCTGGCCAAATCCTTAATGTCTTCTATGGAATGACAGTATTCTCTCCAACCAAGTTTCTTGGACGCTGCTATGGCTCACTTGTACTCTTTGAGACAGTCTTTGTAAGGTTGAAAGAATTTCTCCTTCTGACATATATAGAAGATCCTTCTGGTCATTTTTCTTAGTGCCGAAAGATCTTCATTCCACCAAGGAGGGAATTTTTTGCGGCTTTATTTAACTGGATAAGAGACCTTGAAGGCAGTTTTAATGGCTGCCTCGAAGGTCTTTACCTTCGACTCAAGAACTTCCACAGTTTCTACTCTAATAAGTGGTAATTTGCCTAGTTTAGATTTAGTGATCTGACTAAATTTCTTCCAGTCAGTTCTTTTAGGATTTCTATAAGGGGGAGGGGTTTCTACCTTGAAACCTATGTTAAAAAGGATCCACCTGTGATCCTAAAAGGAGTTTGCAGAGGATACTCGCCAGTTTTCCACCACCAAATTACAGTTGTTTGTAACAGTGATATCAAGTACCTTCCCAGCCGTCGTAATTTTCCGAACTTGGAAAGACGAAGGTGGGTGTGTCACCTCTGTTACAGAAAATAAGGTTGTTATCAATAATAAAATCAAAAAGAGACTCACCTCGTTCGTTGCGTTCGCATCACATGCAATCAGGAAGTTCGTTTTTTGCTGTTGTGCTGCCTCTAACAGGGTTTTCAGGTGGTGATTCTCGATTGTGGTCGCAGTAGCCAGAAGCCACCAGTAGTTCATTTGTCTCTTTGTCTTCCAGCCTGACAACTGTCAAATCGGGAGCACTAAAATTTGGACACAAAAAAGCTTTTAAGTGTTCTTTTGACGGCTTTATCTTTGTTTCCCAGAAGACTATTGTATTCTTCAACAATCTTCTGGCACTTGATTTTGTCTTCGGCGTCCCTCTCGTGACTGGTTCCCTCAGTCTCATTCTTAGCAATCTTGCCAAGAATAAACGAGGCCCTTAGGATTTCTTCTTACCACGGATCGTAATGCTATGGTTAGCATTGCTACCCAATGTCAGTATTGGTCGGTTTAGGAAGCACAGGATTACTATGGCTGGTAGTAGCTGTGCTCCTTTAAGGTTTGGAAGACATTTCGTCACACAGGCATCTGTGCTTAGAAGGCTTCCCGTCAGTGTCTCCTGGTTAGAAGCCAGGATCGTCTTCGTTGTGTTGCAAATATAATTTAATAATAAAGTTCATTGATCGGATGCACTTTTTAATTTTTATATATATCATAGGAACCGTACGACACACGCATATGTTTTTAGTATCAAATAAAAGGTGTGTTTTTAATCTTTCAAATGGCGTTCAAATCTTGAGCTTAATTTTTTTAGTTTTGGAAATATTGAATTTGGAACTTAGTTTTTTTTTACAAATCAGCAATTTCTGAAAATTCTAAAGCGGCATCATACCTTTTTTACCGTTATGTAAAAGAATGGTTTTCGTTCTTTAATTGCAAATTAAATTATTGAAACGAGTTTAAATAAAAAAAAACTTTATTTCAAAAAAAGAACATTAATATTAAAGATACAATTTAAAGAATAAAAAGGAAAACACAACTGAATACTTCGACGACTGGATATGGATTGATTGTAGTGAGCTGCTGACCGGAGTAAGTCACCTCGTGATTCTGTATCTAATGTGATGTGGATGGGGGTTGAAATATGAGCCGATGCACATGTTTAAATGGCATTCCGATACTCAAGTGGTTTCTAAGACTATCGCTTGGTCATAAACTATGATGTTTATGATTTCCAGATTGTTTGTTTGTTTCTTTGTTTCTTTGTTTGTAGTTTATTGCTGTCCTCTGTCCAGCGTTATGTTTAAGTGGACCGAAGTGTTAACTTCCCCCATGGTTAAGAAAAGATTGTCCCAATCTTTCAAGTGTGTACGCGTATCATTATTTCTGTAACTTGAAGTTCGATTAATTCTTCTCTGGATAGTGGTGGGATTTTGAGTATTCTTTTCTTGTAGCAATGAACTGAAAATATAATCATTATTGCCATTAAAAGTAATAGTCCTGTTATTGAAATAGTTGGACTGTTTGATATTTCAGTTTGGATTCGGTCCATCAAATTATTATTATCAAGTTGTAGTTCTTTGTTTATTGTTTCTAAGTATTCATCTATATTGTAGTATGTTGAACGTTTTTAAGAAATTAAGTAATTTCTTAGACTGATTTTCGTATATGATGCCATCTATCGTGGTGGTGTTTTCGAATGTGGCAAGATAAGTTCCATTTATCGTTTGGTTATCTACAGTATGTTTTCCAGATAGCAATATAATACCATCTTTAATTAATTCTAGGTTTACATTTTTTTCTCTTAACTTAGTACAATTTGTTTTCTTATCATTAAGTAAGTTAGATAAACAAGTTTCTTTTGTCTTAAGTTTACAATAATTATATTTTGTTTCCAACTTACATTTTTCGATATTTGTATAGGAGTTTTGGCATTTAGCTATTTCCTTATCAATAACTAGTTTGCCGTCATGTTGGCTAATAGCTCTAGTTTCATATAGTTTACATTTCGTAAAAAGCAAGGGGTATTTGATCATGATTGCAATAATATCGTTATTTTGTATAGTGGTACAGTTTGAATTGTCTATTAGTTCGGCAATTGTTAATTGTGTTTTTTCTTTTTTTATTATATCATTAATTTCTCTGTGATTTAATATGGCTGGATTTAAGATCCCAAGTTTAGATAATGTTAATGTAGTTATAATATTTTGTAATTATATAATTAGAAGTTTACTTTTTTCTTTAATTAATTCATCATAAACATTGTATTTTAAGGTATTTATTACATTAAAGATCTTAGAGTTAGTTATAAATTGTTTATTATTATTAATTATTAAATCGTTTATTTTTTTTTCAATCATCACTTTGTCATCATGATCTGGGGATCCAGCAATCCATTTCCAGATGGTGCCTATAGTTTCTATAGCCCTTTTGGATCTAGTTGGCATAAGTTGATCAAGCATAGTTTGGATAATGTTGAGGTCATTATCATGTTTTGTGTCTCTTTCCTTTGTGGAAAGTGGGTATGTCGAATCTTCGTGATTTTTTTCGAGTTGTTGTCGAGTGGAGTCGACGAAATGTTGAATATATGTAAGGTTTGTTACGTGTATGACATTTGAAGTGTTTTCATAGAGGAATGCATCTCCTACCTCTATTAAAACGTAGTTATCCCTAGTGTAGTCTATTAGGTCTGCTTTTGTTGCAGTGAAAAATAATAATATGAAGATGATGTCCATGATCTGAAATTTAATATTTTTAAGTTATCCTTATGGACTATTTTATCGTTGTTTAGTTTTACTTTATTTCCTCAATCTTCTTTTACTATTCTTTTTCTAAACCTAGGTTGCAACTTATTCCTTACTGTAGGGTCCTTTTGGTATACTACATCTTTGGGTTTTATGTATCTGACTTTCCTATTCTTATTATTGTACTCTATCATTTTGTCTTGGGCGACGGTTAATTTAAGAGGAGTGTCTTCATGAAACGTTTTGTTGAATAGTATGTCTATGGGTTTTTTCTGGGTTACGGAGTGGATTGTCGAATTGTATTCCTTTGCCGCTCTCAGGAATATTTCTATGGGTTCAAGTAGTGAGTGTTCTGTTTTTATACATCTCGCTATTTCTTGAAGTGTATTGTGTACTCGTTCGACTTGTCCGTTGGACGTACTGTGGTTTGTCGTTACATAGTATAATGTTATATTGCATCTTTTCATAAGAGTCGTGAAGACTGCGGATGTGAATGCTAGGTCTTGGTCACATGTAATATGTTTGCATGCTGGAAATATTTGCAATAGTTCTAAAACTTTGTTTGACATTTCTTGTCTATTATCAATGTGTTTTACAACTAGGAATTTCGAGTATGCGTCGATACATGTTAGAAACTTTTGCTTTTCAGCGAACATTACATCAATATGAATTGATTCTCCTTCCGTTTTAGGAATTGGTGCCTCACCAATGGGCTGCAGGTTAGGGTGTCTGTTATATTTATTAATATTACATACCTCGCAGTTTTTGTTGTATTGCAAGAATTCATCTTGCATTTTAGGCCAATAATATTGTTCTGCTATTTGTTTAACATTCTCTCGGGCATTTCTATGTGCTCGACTATGAGTCTGTTTTATGATCTCTATTTGATCATCCTTGTTTGTGATATCATTAGCAAAATACTTTGCTCTGATGAACTTGTTTTTAAAATGTTCTTTAAGGATACCTTTTATTTCGTAAATAACCTCAGGAGTTGTATACAAGGCTACTATTCCGGGTTGTAAATATTCTTTAAGTATAGGGATTAGGTCCTTAGGGTCGTCATAAGTTATTAAATGCCGTTTCCTATTGGGAAATGGAGTTAATTGGTCATGTATTGTGTCTATGCCCTTATTCATTATTATTTGTTGGCCGTATTGATTTACTGGTCTGTCAATGAAATCGATATCATCTTCTTCACTACTTTCGGCTGAATGTATTGTGTTTGAATCGGATATTTGGTTTAGATTTTGTCTTGACAGAGCGTCAGCGACTACGTTGGTATGACCTGGTTTGTAGATCATTTTGGGTGCATGCTCTTCTATTAGGGCGTGCCATCTTTTCATCTTTGCGTTTGGATTTCTTGGTGAAACCGCAAAGGTGAGAGGTTGGTGATCCGTGTGGATCTCTAAATTTGCTACACCATATAAATAATTTCTCAAATTCTTCAAAGCATGAACAATTGCAAAGAGTTCTTTCTCATTTGCAGCATAACTTCGTTCAGATTTGCTGAGAGTTTTTGAGATAAACGTTATAGGTTTGTTATCCTGCGATAAGACCGCTCCGATTGCGTCGTCTGAAGCATCGGTAGTGAGGACAAATTTTTTTGAAAAATCAGGCTGGGTAAGCTCAGTTTCTGTTATAAGGTGGCCTTTAAGTAAATTAAATGCTTGCAAAGCGTCCGCATCTAGTGTTATGTTTGTTTTTTTTTGCCATGTGGGTAGAAACTTGCCCACTATCGCTTTGAAGATACTTCGTCAATGGTTTAGCAATGCTTGCGTAGTTCTTTATGAACTTACGGTAGTAACCAATCATACCTAGGAAACTTCTGAGTTGACGTAGAGTCGTTGGTTCAGGGTATTTCTTGATTGTTGCTACTTTGTTCGGGTTGGTTTTTATAACGTTATGCCCGACGACATAACCCAAAAAGTCTACCTTTTCTTGGTATAGCATTGACTTTTCAATCGAAATTTTCATATTGGCATTTTCAAGAACATGGATTATGGTATCCAAGTGTTCTGTATGCTCTCGGATATTGTCAGAATACACGATAATATCGTCTATATAAACGTGACATATTTTTCCTATGTATGGTCTTAGAATATCGTCCATTGCGCGTTGGAATATTGAAGGTGCATTCTTCAATCCAAAGGGCAATCGTGTGTACTCATATTTTCCATTATTGACCGAAAAACTAGTTTTTTCTATGTCTTCGGATTTCATTTTGATTTGATGAAATCCTGATTCCAGATCAAGAGTGGAAAAGTATTTCGCTTTTCCTAAGTTTGATAGGATGACATTAGTATCCGGTATAGGGTACTTGTCAGAAATAGTGTTTTCGTTTAGTTTTTTATAATCGATGACTAATCGATTTTTCGGTGTGCCATCTTCGTTTGTACCTTTTTTTGGCACAACCCATACAGGGCTATTATAGGGTGATTTAGAAGGTCTGATAATTCCTTCTTCTAACATTTTCCGAACTTCTTTATTCACGAAGTCATTTGCAGATAAGGGATAAGGGTACTGTTTAGTCCAGATAGGTTTGTCATTGATCGTGCGGATTTCCGCCATGACATCTGTTCTAAAGGGGAGAGTTAGATCAATGTCATTATGGATACTTGAAATTTTTTCCATCACTGAAACCCTCAATTGTTCTGCATTTTCTTCCTGAATGTTGTTGATGACTTCGTTGTCATCAAAATAAATTTTTTCAAACTTATTGCCGTACTTTAATGTATTATTATTAAAGTCGATTTTGGCATTAACCCTACTTAATAAATTGGCTCCTATTAGAGCTTCGTATTCTAAATTTTCTAAAGCATAAAATCTTGCTTTAGTGTCAAATATAAATGCTTCGTAGCATTTGTTAATTATTAGCTCCCCGTTCACTGTTCGGGCGCGCTTAAGTATGGACAGAGTGATTGGGTCACTCAATATATCTGGTTGGCAGTAATTGCTACTGGCACCGGTATCTATAAGGATTTTTATTTTTTTGTTATTAATTATTCGTCGCAAGTGGGGTAATCCCACTCTTGTTCTAAACAATCCTCGTTTTCGTTGAGATTATTTACTCTCTCAGTTTTTACTGGAGGTGGTTGAACAGAATGCTGTGCACTCTCTCTTTCCCTTTTAAATAGAGGTCTTGTACTATTATTGTATGTATTGAAATTTGGTTTTTGCCAACGCGGCGTATGTGTGTTATTGTTATTATAATTATTATTTCCCTGTCTAAAAGGATTTTGTGTATTTGCTTGCGTATATGATTGTTTGTAACGATTTACATTATCTTTATTGATGGGTCTATTCGCAGAACTACCAAGAACCATAGGTTCAAAAAGTTGTGGCAATTGCCTGTAGTCATTACGTTGTGATGTAAAATCGTTATTTCTTGTTGGTTGTTGCGTGCTGTTTCTTGGGAAACGCAAAAGGTTTTCATGTGCACTATGGCGTGAACCTCTAGGCTCAGTTCGTTGTGCGAACTGGAAAGGAAGAGCGAACGTGGTTACTCTCCAACTCTTGGGCTAAAGCTAGAGCGTGTGGGAGGTCACGTGGTTTTATTGCGAACAATGTGTTCATTAGTTGACCGTTTAGTCCACTTATAAATGTGCTTAGAGCTTCTGCTCTGTTTGCAATATTCATTTGATGTGAAAGATCGGAATTACCATGTGTCATTATGACTTTGTTGGTCAATAGGGTGAGCGATTTATTAACTTTCTCGTAGTATAGTAAAACTGAAAATGAACCTTTTCTCAGAACAGACATTTCTTGTCTTAACGTGCTGATTGATCTTTGATCAGCATATGTAAAGTCTAGGCGTGCAATTATCGCATCGAAGTTCAGCACTGTGCCGTGATTCGTTAAGACATCATTGGCTGATCCTGATATCTTATTGCGAAAGATTGTGAGTGCAGCAAAATACCTTTTGCTACCGATTTTATAAAGTTTAATAGAGTTATGTGCTGACTCTCGCCAGCTTACATATGATGTGGCTGTGCCATCGAATTCTCTTAGAGATTTTATGATCTCCAGAGATTCATCACAAGTAATAGACGAATTTATTACTTGCGTGGAAAATTCCGTAACGTCAGGTGTAATACCACGTTTGTCAAGTAGTTCGTGGAGGTTTTGTATTTCCACCGCATGTGCGTTAAGTTGGTCACTTAAACGTTTTTCGTACACCGTGTTGTTTGTGGAGATTGCTTGGGTGATGAGATCACAAACTGCTTTTTGATCAATTTTAAAATTTATTTATTTATTTATTATCATCTAACAAGTACATTAACTTTCTTAGACTAAGGTACTAAAATATATATATATGTATTTATAATATTTACAAACTTAAAGAACTAAACTAAAATAACAATTATCAATGAATGGAAGATTTAGTTTACAATTTTTAAGAATAATATTATATAAGTATTAAAAGCTATTCAAAATCATCTTCTTACAAACATTTCTACTCATATTAAAGTCGATTACATGGTCATATTTATTGTAGTGAATAGAAGCCATGGTAATTGGGTCATTTAGGCCGTAATTTGTCCTATGTAAGGGAATGAAAAAGAAATCGCCCCCTCTTGGCCTTAGTTTTCTTACAGGAACATACAAGTTAAACATAGAAAGCAACTGTGAACATTGAATATGCCCACATAGAACATCACGTGCAAAAAGAGCAGAAAAATATTCACGTCTTACGCAAAGTGGCTTAAGATCTATCAAAGCACATCTAGCATCATAAGGTGGACTATAAGACCAATTAAATTTTCTTATAGCAAACTTTGTGAAACGTCTTTGAATTTTTTCGATACGAAAACGGGCATTGGCATAGTATGGGTTCCATACAACACAACAATATTCAAGAGACGATCGTATTAACGAATTATATAGTGCCTTAAGAGTATATGGATCTTGGAAATCATTTGAATTTCGGAACAAAAAACCTAACATTGAGCTAGCTTTAGATATCATGTAGTCATAGTGCCAGGTGAACTTTAATTGTTCGTCGAAGATTACACCTAGATCTTTCTGAAATGATACTCGTTTTAGGCTCATATTGCCAATATTATAATCAAATACAACGGGATTTAAAATTTTGGATACGGTTAACACTGAACACTTACTGATGTTAAAAAACAGTCCATTGCGATCACACCAATCAGTTATATTATTTAAGTCCGTTTGTAAATCAAAAGCATCGTAATAAGTCTGGACTTCTTTGAATATTTTGAGGTCATCAGCATATAAGAGGCATTGCGAGTGAGAGATATATGTAGGTAAATCATTTATAAATAATAGAAATAAAAGTGGACCAAGATGGCTACCTTGCGGAACACCCGAAGAATTAGTTATTTCTGAGGAGAGCTCGGATCCAATTTTTACAATTTGCTTTCTTCCAGTTAAATAACTACCCAACCATAACAATAGTTGTGAGTGAAACCCTAGAAATTCCAGCTTTTTAATTAGAATGTTATGTTGAACACTGTCAAAAGCCTTAGAAAAGTCTGTAAATATTGAATCGGTTTGATGTCTATTTTCTAAGGCACGCAAGCAGGCATTTGCAAAAATAACCAGATTTGTGGTCGTGGATTTACCTCTCACAAAACCATGTTGAAAGTCAGAAATATTGTTACAAACAGCGCTGTACAACTTATCTTTGACAATGGCTTCAAAGACTTTCGGAATAATTTGAAGCTTAGCTATTGGTCTATAGTTTATCACAGCTTTTTTAGAGCCTGACTTATGTATAGGTGTTATAAAGGACCACTTCCAGGCTTCGAGAAACTCACCATAGCGTAAAGATTTATTAAAAAGTATATGAAGTGGCTTGAGAAGGCCAAGTTTACACATTTTCAAAAAGATTGGTGGTATATTATCAGGTGCAAGAGAAGTACTTGATTCAATAGAAGATAGTTCATTCAAAATATCATTCTCTGTTATGAATAAATAACCAATATCAGTTAAAGCTTGACAAAAAGGTAAATTGGAACATGTCATATCAAGATTAACAAAATTTGACTGAAAGAAAGAAGCAAACATATTACATATGGCATTCAAATTATCACTAACCACACTATTTAACTCCATTTCAGAAGGTAAACCAAGCGATTTTCTTTTTGTATTAATGAATGTCCAGAACGCTTTAGAATCGTGCTTAATTTTGGACTCAAGAGACCAAAGATATTGTTTAAAAAGGAATTTTTTCAAGAACTCATATTCTTTTCTGAGTTGACAAAACCTACTTTGAAGTGAAATATTAGTTCTGCTTTTCTTGTACATAATTCTCATAGCGCGTTTTAAATTTATCAATTTTTTATTGAACCAAATTGGTCGATTTTGCTTTTTTATAACCTTAACAGGAACAAACTTAGAAAAAGCGAATTCTATCACCTTACAGAAAACATTGTATGTATGTTCGAGACTAGGGGTAGAAAGAATATTTTCCCAGTCTACTGAATAAATAAAGTTATTTAACGACACATAATCGACTTTAGCAAAGTCATACACAGCATTAATACAATTCGACATGGATAATTGATTAAAAATACTAAAGTTAAAAGATATATTCAAAGCTTTGTGATGTGTACTATTTATCAAAAGTGGAAAATCAGCTTCTGAAACGGAAGATTCGATATCTTGATGGACAAATACTAAATCTAACATTCTTCCAATAGAGTTACAAATGCAATTTGTTTGCTGTAAATTTATAGCAGACATAGAGTCAGTCACAATAAATTCAACATCCTTATTGATATTAAAAGGGAAAATACATTTATCGTCTTCAGAATATTTCCATTCGATATTTGGTAAATTAAAGTCACCTAGAACTACAATAAAAGAATTTGTTTCTAAACTATTGGCAATAAATTGTACATTATTAATATGA
Organism: Syrphus vitripennis; assembly: GCA_958431115.1. Taxonomy (NCBI): domain Eukaryota; kingdom Metazoa; phylum Arthropoda; class Insecta; order Diptera; family Syrphidae; genus Syrphus; species Syrphus vitripennis. Next base: position 38,289,281 of record OY288109.1, on the reverse strand, counting down.
TTTTCATACATTTGAGCATCTGAATTTGGTGGAATATACGAGACAAAAAAAATATATGTACATTAATTTTACTATTTTTGTTATGAGTTGTAAAGAATTCAACACAAATACATAATTGTTCTACCGAACCTGAAGAACATTGAAGTCGAATTTGTTTACTTTTCAAAGTCGAACGAACGGCTAGCAAGACTCCTCCTCCTCTATGAAGTCCAGTTTCAATTGCACAACGATCTTTTCTGAACACTTCAAAATCAGAGTTGAACAATTCAGATGAGTTTATATTTTCACTCAACCAAGTTTCAGTCAAAGCAATAACATTATATGGGCAACCAGTAACAGCAACAAAAAAATCACTTACTTTTGTCCTCATACCCCCTGCATTATGATAAAAGAGGGAACAAGAATCAGTATGAAATTTCTCAGCAGGAACAAAATCACAATCATCAGCAACAACAGGAACATCGACAATAGGAACATCGACAACAGGTACATCGACAACAGGAACATCAGCAATATCAAACTCAGCATCATTTACAGATTCGTTGGCAACATCAATAACAGCATCATTGACAGCATTATCAGATACGACATATTTTAAGCTTACGTTTTCTCGTGTTGTTGGCGTGTGTCCTCGTTTTTTGGAATGAATTTAAAAGCACGTAACTTCGTTCCAAGAGGCCATATATTGTCTCGGTACATCGCATCATTGAACTCAGCCGGAACTCCAATTTTAAAGTTAATAAATTTCATATTTTCCTCAAGTTCGTCTCGTTTGATTAATTTAAAGCAAGAAATGACTCTAGGATTCATGTTAAGTGCAGCAGCTAAGTGATTGACGATAACTTCAGAAGCTACAGAGGGGCGAAAACTACCCAGATGAAACCACTTAAGTTTACGCACAACAACATTTTGCAAAATTTCACTGTACATATTTTTTGAACTATTTTCATGGTGTTCAACTTTAGCTTCAGCATTGTTTGCATTAACTTTTTCAGGAGGAACATTAGTAACATCAGTAACTTTAGCATCATCAGTATCAAAAGCATCATCAGCAATAACAGCATCATCAGCAACAACAGCAACATCAGGAACACTAGCATTATCAGCAACAACAGGAACATCAGGATCATCAGGATCATCAACAACAGCAGTATCAAAACAGCAGTCAGGATCACTGCCAGTACCAGCAACATCAACAACATCATTAGAGATAAATACCACACTATCATCAGTAAACTTAGTACTATTAGTACTATCGCCAGAAATAACTGTGGCAACATTGTTTTTGATAATAACATTGGCAGCACTAGTAGTAGGTTTTAGTTCTCCCACAGCATCAACAAATGATTGAGAATGAGAATTATCATTTGCATTGACCGTTGCATTTATGTTTTTGTTTGTAACAACATCAGAGTTAAGCGGCACATTATTTTTTGATTTCAATTTTTTTATTTTGTTAACTACAGTGAGAGAGTCTTTTGATATATTTTTTTGTTTATAATATAAAGTTTAATGTAATAGTGACTAGAAGCCCTGGCTTTTAGTTTTTAAGTATTAATAATAATTAATAATAATAGGTAATATTAATAATAATAATAAATTTTTCACTTTTTTTATAATAATCACTTATTCTTACTATTATAACTATCTCGTTCTCCTGTTGCTGTTCTCCTGATGCTGGATACTTGTTGAATTTTGTTCTCCTGATGCTGGATACTTGATGAATTTTGTTCTTCTCCGTTTGATTGATCACTTGATCCGGATACTTTTTTTCACGCACTTTCTCTTGTCTTGCAAGATATTTGGCTTGTTAATGTTTTGGCAGGATCTCACTACACTGAGTTTACTTGTTAGTTTCAACTATTTTAAGCGCGTGAGGATCCCGGTTGAGCCCCCAATTAAATTATTGAAACGAGTTTAAATAAAAAAAAACTTTATTTCAAAAAAAGAACATTAATATTAAAGATACAATTTAAAGAATAAAAAGGAAAACACAACTGAATACTTCGACGACTGGATATGGATTGATTGTAGTGAGCTGCTGACCGGAGTAAGTCACCTCGTAATTCTGTATCTGATGTGATGTGGATGGGGGTTGAAATATGAGCCGATGCACATGTTTAAATGGCATTCCGATACTCAAGTGGTTTCTAAGACTATCGCTTGGTCATAAACTATGATGTTTATGATTTCCAGATTGTTTCTTTGTTTCTTTGTTTGTAGTTTATTGCTGTCCTCTGTCCAGCGTTATGTTTAAGTGGACCGAAGTGTTAACTTGCATATATAATAATCTTTGATTCATTCCACTATAATTAAAAAATCCACCTTCAAAAGCCTAGCTTCGACAAATCAAAAAGCATGTGCATTATATATGCAAGATTTCATGGCGTACCTACATTATGTAAGATGTGAGTACGAGTAGGTAGTTAACTCATTTCTCATGAACCGTTTACTCTCACAAAAATCAAGTTCATAAGAGATGAATTGTGGAACATTACGGAAATATCATACGAAGTGAAGAAAAGCTTCGTTTTCCAATTAGTTCCTCAAGGTTTAAATGAAATGTTTTATTACAGTTAAAACAATTCTCATCATTCCTGTGCTCTTGATCCAAGCAAGAATGTTGTGTTATGTAAATACAATATTCAAATTAAACAAATTGTTAATCGGAGGATCTTTTAAAAAAGATCCTAAACGATTTTATTTGTGGTGCAACTTGTGCTGCGGTTAGGTTCAAGTTCAATTTAAATCTTAAGATACAATATTAATTCTAAAATAACGTAACCTAATTAATTCTAATGATGCGACGATCGCCAACAAAGGTTCTGCTGAATCGCCGAATCGATGAATATTTGCGTGGGTGCTGCATTGTGATATTCTATTGTCGTGGGTGCTGCATTGTGGTATTCTATTATTTGGATGCGGTGCAATCGATGATAATATGATGGATGGGTATTTGGATGCACGGATGTGCTGTAATATAATATCTTCATCTTATGATGAAATCCAATGTAATATTTTAATGTGCGTTATGAGCACTTTCGGGTTTGATTTTCTTTGCGGATGCATGATGATAACTCCCCTCTTTCTTAAATGATGCGTCCCGCATCTTGGGTTTCCGTTTCTTCGGAGAGTTGTTGAATATTTTTGTTTATTTTATCTCTGAATATTTCTTTTTTTATTATTTGCCTTATGGGCTTAGATTTTGAAGAGAGGTAAATGAATGCAATTAATAATACAATTATTATTATTGTAATTATACTAAATGTTATGCTATTAGTTATTAAATGATTTATTATTATTTCTTCCAGAATTTTTCAATTTTTGTTGTAATGAAGTTCAGGTAAAGTGAAATTAACAGTAATGTTATTGATTTTTATATCTTTAAAAATTGGAAGGATAAAATTTTCATTTACAATCATATTTTCATAAATGTTATCATTAATATAAATTTTGCAGTTTTCAAAATTGATTACATTATTTCCATACAATGTTACATTGTACATGTTGCAATTATGAGTTAATTTTGTTTGTGGAATGTTTTTTGTTATGACAATGTTATTTGTTAATTGCTTTATTTCTATGGATTCATTAATTATAAAGTTACATATTGGTTTATCTTTCAGTATGTTTTCCATACATTCATCTCTTATATTTAAATGTTTTTTTCATAATATTTCTTTCTTTTGTATATTGATACCATGTATTATTGCTATAAGTTGTCTATAAGGTATGTCTAATTCTAATTTATTTTTATTCGGAATAGGCTCGATAATAATTTTATGATAGGTTTGATTGCAATATGTTGGAATCATGATAATGAAAATTATTTCGTTATTATGTAAAATGGCGGAGCTTTTAATAAACATTAAATTTTAATATTATCTTTATGAATTATACGGTCGTTTTTATAAATTCGTATCTTATTTCCTAAGTCCTCTTTGACTTCCTGGTTTTTATATCTAGGTTGGAGTTTATTTCTAACTCCTGCTATTTTTTCATAAACGATTTCATTTCTTTTATAATGTTTTAACCTCTACAGGTTTATTTCTCTTTAACATCTTTTCTTGAGCTAATAATAGTTTTGGTCGTAAATCTTCGTATTCTGATTTATTGAATAAGACATCGAAAGGTCTTTTATTTGTTACAGAATGTATTGTTTTGTTATACTGTTGTACAGATCTAAATATTGATTCTAGATCACTTATTAAATGAAATTCTTCCTTCATACATCTTGCTATTTCTATTATAGTGGAGTGTACTCTTTCCACTTGTCCATTTGAAGTACTGTGCTTTGGATTACAGAAATATATTTGAATTCCCAATCTTTGCATCAAAGTTTTAAATTGGGGTGTTGAAAAACCTGGTTCATTGTTTACGCATAAATTTTTAGCTTCTGAAAAGCTTTGTAAAAGGTCTAAGACTTTTTCATCTAATTTTGTTCTATCTTCGATTAGTTTAATAAGTAAGAATTTCGAATATGAATCAATACATGTTAAGAATTTTAGTTTTTGGGCGAAGAAAATGTCTAAATGCAATTGCTCCCCCTCTTTCTTAGCAATTGGAGCCTTTCCAATTGGAGCTTTAAATGGGTGTCGCTCGTATTTATTTCTGTTACATATTTCACAGTTTCTAACATATTCTTTAAATTGTTTGGTCATTCGTGGCCAATAATATGCCTTATAGATTTGTTTTAAATTTTCCTGATAACTGCGATGTGCTCTTACATGAGTTTGTTCTATAATTATTTTCTGGTCTTCTTCATTTGTAATATCAATGGGGAAGTTCTTTGTGTATAGGAAATTATTACTAAATGTTTCTTTTAATTTTTGTTTATTATTATATAAGTCTTCCGGTGTGCAATGAATTGCAACTGTTCCGGGTTGTAAATATTGTTTTAGAATTATAATAAGATTATCTATTAAATGTCTTGTCTTGTTAAAATTGTTAATTTGTTCGTGAGCGGTAAATTGTCCTTGACTTAAAAGGATTTGTTGTTTAAATTGATTTAATGGTTTTGTAGTTTCTTTGATGTCTAAATTGTCGCTGCTCTCGGCAGAGTGCTGTGTAGCAGTACTAAATGTGTCTTCGTCTTGGTCTGAAATTTGATTAAGATATTGTCGAGATTATATGTATATTATTTTGGGAGCGAACTCCTCAATGAATGCGTGCCATCTTTTCATTTTTGCATTTGGGTTCCGTACAGATACCGCAAATGTTAGAGGTTGATGATCCGTATAGATCTCTAGTTCAGAAACTCCGTAAAGGTAATTTCTTAAATTTTTCAATGACCACACAATTGCGTATAATTCTTTTTCATTTGTAGCGTAATTTTGTTCCGTCTTATTTAAAGTTTTAGAAATGAAGGTTATAGGTTTTCCTTCTTGAGTCAATACGCCTGCTATAGCGTTATTAGAAGCGTCAGTCGTTAAAATAAATTTCTTATTGAAGTCTGGTTGTGCTAATTCGATTTGGTTTACAAGCAGGTCTTTTAAAGTCCTAGAAGCTGAAATAGCTTCTTCGTCTAGTTTTATTATTGTCTTTTTGGATTGATTTTTTGAAATTCTGCCGTTTTCTCCGGCTAAATATTTAGTTAAAGGCTTCGTTACAGAAGCGTAATTTTTAACAAACTTACGGTAGTAACCCGTCATACCTAGAAAACTTCTTAGCTGTCTTAGTGTATTCGGTACTGGAAAATTGTTTATAGTTTCTATTTTTTTAGGGTCTGTTTTTATGGTATTATAACCAACTATATAACCCAAAAATTCTGTTTCCTTTTTATAAAACTTAGATTTTTCTAAGGAAATTTTCATATTAGCGTGTTTTAATATATCTATAATTTTATTGAGATGCAAAGTATGTTCACTTATGTTTTTGGAGTAGACTATTATGTCGTCTATATATACATGACATACTTTTCCTATATATTCACGCAAAATATCATCCATCGCTCTTTGGAAGATACTTGGCGCATTTTTTAAGCCAAAAGGCATTCGTAAAAATTCATACTTGCCATTATTTACGCTAAAGGCAGTTTTTTCTATATCAGATTCTTTCATCTGTATTTGATGAAAACCTGACTCTAAGTCTATAGTAGAGAAATATTCCGATTTCCCTAAATTGGATAATATTACGTTGCTTTCCGGAATAGGATATCTATCTGATATAGTTTTTTCATTTAGTTTTTTGTAATCGATAACCAATCTTAATTTTTGGCTAGCATCTCCATTTGTACCCTTTTTCGGTACAACCCAAATTGGTGAATTATAAGGGCTTTTACTTTGCCTTATAATTCCTGCGTTCAGTAAATTTTTAATTTCATTATTTACAAATGCATTTACGAACAGTGGGTAAGGATATTGTCTGCTCCATATAGGAGTATCGACTGTAGTCCTAATTTCTGCCTTTACATCTGTACGGAGAAGAGAATTTAAATTAATATTGGAATGTATCCTTTCAATCTTATTTATAATAGATCTTTTTAATTCCTCAATATTTTCGTTATTCTCTGTTGATTCATTTAATGTGGTTTCGGAATCTCCTGATTCCCTTGTATTGTTTAATTCTTGTATTTTTCCTTTTTTTATATCATTTATGTTTTCTGCAAAGAAGATTTTTTCTCTTCTATTATTATAAACTAAAACTCCATCTTTAAAATCTAATTTCACCAAGGCTTTTTTTAACAACATATAGCCTATTAATAAATCACTTTCTAAATTTTCGATCTCATAGAATACTACGTCTCTATCAAATATATATACTACATAATAATGGGTTATTATGGAATACCCATTTATTGTACGAACTCTTTTATTTATGGTTAATTTTTTTCTTTCTTGTAGAACATTAGGTCTACAATAGCAACTAGTAGCTCCCGTGTCAATTAGAATTTTTAGTTGCTTGCCTGATAGGTATCTGATGATGAATGGCAATTGGCACGGCGATCGCCTAAAAAAGCGTCCTCATTAATGTTATTTATCCTTTTTTAACCGGGGGCTGAGCACAATTTTGAGTGCTATGTGGCCTCTTATCCACATATGAATTTCTTTGATTATTGTTATTATTGTAGTTGTTTTGATTTTGTCTGAAGGGATTATATCTATTTCCCATAATATTATTATTGTTAGTATTGTTATTATTATTATTTTGATTGTGAGATCGCCAGTAATTATTATTAAAGTTTTGCCTATGGTAAGGCATCTTCATATAGGAACAACCAATTTCCATTGCTGATGGTTGTTGATGTTGGTGTCAGTTATGGTTTGGATTTGGTTCCCAAACCGATCTTTTAGGAAATCTCAAGTTATTATTATTATTATTAATCGCGTGGTTATTTTTAACATTCTGATTCGAATTATAATTTCTATTAAATTGTAGAGCGAATTGAGCTCTCTAATTATTTGATTCTAACTCTTGTACTTTAGCAAGAGCGCTAGGTAAATCGTTAGGGTTAAGAGAAAATAAAATATTGCTCAATGGAGCATTAAGACCTGTTATAAATACGCGTAACGCATTTTTTCGGTGAGCTTCATTAAGCTCTTTAGTCAAGTTAGCCTGACCATATGTCATTATTGTTTTGTTTATTAAAAGCGTTAATTTCTTGTTGACTATATTATAGTAGTCAATTAGCGATGAGGAGCCTTGCCTCAAGATACTTAGTTCCTGTTCAATCATATGTATTGGACGTTTGTCCGCATATGCGAAGTCTAGACGACTTAAAATCGCATCAAAATTTAGAACCGTTCCATGGTTCGTTAAAGTATCATTTGCGTTTTTAACAATTTTGTTTCGCAAAATTGACAAGGCCGCAAAATACCTTCGGCTTCCTCTCGTGTAGAGAGTCATTGAATTATTAGCCGCTTCTCGCCAGCTTACATATGTATTTTCATCACCTGTAAATTCTGGTAATGATTTAATCACATCGAGTGATTCTACACAATTGATGCTATCGTTAATTGTTTCCGCGACCACGTTCCGTCACAATCCGTTGTTAGGAGAGAAAGTTGGTTTCTTAATTTTTCAATTTCGTCTTTTAAAGTAGCCACGTTCAAGGCTACGATACGTGAAATAACTTCTTCATGAGAAGTTGTCATTTTACCAAATTTTTCTATAAGATCCTCCAGTTTAATATATGTATATAATATTTTATTATTTTTATTTAAATAATTCTCTAAAATTAATTTTTTAATACAATGTTCACTTCATTACCTCTTAGTTTTTTTGTTTTATTGTAATAATAAGTATGTTAATAGTTCTCAAAATGTGAAACCCTTTTTTTTCTCGTTTTTATATTTTTTGCAAATATGATATTTTATGTGCTTCTTTACATTTGTTCATTTAATTGTCTTATTTTGGTAGTTATGAATTAAACATTTTATGGAAATATCAATTGAATGAAATAATATTCACAAGGATATAATAAAAAAATTATTATTATTATTATAAAAAAAATTTAATTTCTCTTTTTTTTTAAACAATGTTTTTTTTTAAATATTTATTCATAGATAAAATTTCTTACTCTGAATTTATTTTAATTTCTCCTTGCCGCAATTCACAATGAAGTTGTTTTTTTTTTAATTTGGCCAGAGCCTTTTTGGGTCAACCTACCAGTGTAGGCGTTTTAAGAGTGCGTTTTAAAAAAGACTTTTCCTTTAAAAAAAGGTCGCACAACCCCAAAGCAACTCAGTTTAAGACCGAAATTTTACTGTTTTTTATATTTTTTTTCTTTTTTGGCACTTTTCAGTTTATTTATTCAACAGTTTTTTTTTTTTAATCAATTAACTCTAAGTATCTTTCTGTTGATACTTCTGGTATTTCTGGTACTTCTGGTATTTCTGGTACTTCTGGTACTTCTGACTCCTGAGGTGGTGGCGAACTCGCACGATTGGAATTTCCAATATTATTTCTTTTAATTCTATTGTTGGTGCGATTTTTAAGATCTTTAACAATTTAACATTTGTCGCGTTTGAGACATTTTATTTTTTAATTGTTTGTTTCAAAACTATAGTTCATATTACATATTTTTTTTAAACTTTCTTTTATTTTAATCAATTTAAATTGTTCCTTTTTAAAAAAAAAATTTGTTTTACTCGTTTTATTTATTTCAACTTCTTATTAATTTGCACTTTATTTATTTTAATTAAAAACTTTTTCTTTTTGTAGAGCAAAAGTTTCTCTGCTCGTTTATGACTTTTTACTTTTTTTTAAACACCGAAGTAATATTTTTATTATATTTCATATTACTTTGTTATACCGAGCCTTTAGCTTTTTTGAGATTTAAATATTTTTTAAAAACTTGCCCCACGTTGGGCGCCAATTAAACAAATTGTTAATCGGAGGATCTTTTAAAAAAGATCCTAAACGATTTTATTTGTGGGGCTGCATTGTGATATTCTATTGTCGTGGGTGCTGCATTGTACTTACTTACTTACTTAGGTCCTCAGACCGTTTACGTCCGTGGTGTTCCCCTTGCGGGGCCTAGGGCCTCCACTACTCCTACGCGCCATCGTGTTCGGTTTCTGGAGATGTACTTCAGCTCTCTCCAACTCTTCCCCAGTTGTGCTGATTCCTTTCGACCGTTCTTCGCCAAGTACTTCTAGGTCGGCCCACTCCTCTGCCTTGCTGCGTGAGAGGGTTCCTTTGCATCGCTTGACCCGCAATGCACTCGTGGCCTTTTCGAAGCGTATGTCCAATCCACTGCCACTTACGTTTTCGTATTATAGAGTCAATGGGTTCCTGACCTGTCCTCGCATGAAGTTCATCATTGGAGATACGGTTAGGCCAGAAAATCCGCAAGATGTTTCGCAGACATCTATTCACGAACATTTGCAGCTTTCTTGTGACAGTGGGTGTTACTTTCCAAGTGCTGCATCCATAAAGAAGCACGGATTCTACATTGGAGCGGAACAATCGTAGCTTGGTCTTTAAGCTTATAGAGTTGTTCCTCCATATTTTGAACAGCATTCCGAACGCAGCCTTTGCTTTCCCGATTCGGCTGGTTATATCTTGTTCGGTCCCGCCATCAGTAGAGACAATACTCCCAAGGTATTGAAAACTTTCTACCATCTCTACTGGTTGTCCAGAAATATCTATTTGAGTAGATGAGGAAGTTCCAAGGCTGATCCTCTTTGTTTTTGCCGTGTTGATCTTAAGCCCGACGCTTTCAGCTTCTCTCTCCACCCTTGTTGTCATTTGATGGAGATCCATGATCCTATGAGAGAGTAAGCATACGTCATCTGCGTAGTCTAGATGTTTAAGGTGTGATAGCAGATTCCACTGAATTCCTCCATTTACATTCGACAAAGCTGCATGCAGTACATCACTTATTACCAACAGGAACAGTATTGGTGACAGTATACAACCCTGTCTAACTCCACTTTGGATTTCAAATTCCTCTGACAACCTCCCTTTATGCAGAACGTGACATTTGGATCCATCATATGTAGCCTTGATTATAGCAATCAATTTATCCGGGATGCCCCTCCTGTGCAGAGCAAGCCAAATAAATTCTCTATTGACACTGTCAAACGCCTTTTCGAAATCGATGAACAGCAGGTGAAGTGGTGAACGATATTCGACGCACTGTTCGATGATGATCCGCAAGGTGTTGATGTGATCCACACAGGAAGATCCAGTGCGGAAACCCGCTTGTTCGGCGTCAAGGGTGTCTTCTAGGTGGACTTTTATTCGTTTTAAGACGATTTTTGCTATAACTTTCGCTACAGCAGGCAGCACGCAAATTCCTCTCCAGTTTTCGCACTGAGTTAGGTCTCCTTTCTTTGGGAGCTTAACGATCATCCCCTTTTTCCACTCCTCAGGAAAATTTTCTGTTTCCCAGGCTCTTTCTATGAGTGGGTGCAGGAGCTCAGACGATGTTGTTGGCGCTGCTCGTAAGAGCTCTGCCGGAATGCCGTCAAGTCCAACCGCTTTGTTGTTTTTCAGTGCTCTGATTGCGGTTAAGATTTCTTCTCTACTGGGGGATACAGTGCGTATTCGGGAATTTGTTACTACGGACGGTTCATTGGGTGATAGGTTGACTTCACTGGTGAAAACGCGATTTAAAACCGCAGAAAAGTGCTCCTTCCACCTTTTGATCTGGTCCTCATCCGAAACTAGCAGTGATCCGTCTATGTCCTTTACCAGGTGTTGTTTAGAGCTTTGGACACCTGTCAGCTCTTTGGTAATTCTGTAGACGGTCCTACTGTCACACCTACTTGCGGCCTCTTCTGCTTCTGCTGCCAATGCGTTGATATAGTTACGCTTCTCACGTCGCACGCTACTGTGAACTTCTCTCATCTTCATGCGGTACTCTGACTCTAGTTCGCTTCTGCCAGCTGTTGGAGTTGCTGCAATGCGAACTTTGAGCTGTTTTCTTTCTTCGATCCTAGCCCAAGTTTCTTCGGAAAGCCACGCACTATTTCTTCCTTGCGACCGACCGACTATACTTTCAGCACCGGATATGAAAACATTTTTCACAGCACACTAATGGTTTTCGATGGAGGTGGGTTCCATGCTGCTGATTGCTCTCAATCCTTGTGAAAGATGGTCCCTTAGTTGTTGACGGACTGTGGGATCCTTAAGTCTATCGGTATTAAACTTGGGCATTCGGGTGTTTTCTTGGGATCTCCGAACTGCAGCTGTGCGTAATCTTACGGTAGCAACCATCAGATGGTGGTCTCGGGCAATTCCCATGTCTGCACCTCTTCTGTTTCGAACATCCTGGAGACTGCTTCTAAATCGCCGACTGATCGCGAAGTGGTCGATTTGGTTGGAAGTTGCTTGTCTGTCTGTTGACACCCAGCTGATTTTGTGACACGCCTTGTGCTCAAACATGGTTCCTCCTATAACGAGTCGGTTGCCGTTACAAAAATCGACAAAACGTTCGCCATTGTCGTTGCGACTTCCAACACCATGCTTCCCCATGACATGCCTAAGCCCGTTGTCATTGCCAACCTTTGCATTCAAGTCTCCCATTACCATTATGATGTCTCCGCGTGGTGTGCTTTCATAAGCAGCACTCAGCCGGTTATAAAAGGCCTCTTTCTCCTCGGCAGAAGAGAGCTCCGTTGGGGCGTAACACTGTATGATAGTGACGCGACGTACTCTAGTCCGGAACCTAGCTTTCATGGTCCTGTCATCAAAGGGCTCCCAGGAAATTAAGCTCTTGAGAGCTGTTTTAGAAAGCAGCAATCCAACGCCAGATTCACGGTTGCTTCCGGGTGTCTTTCCGGAGTAGAGTAGTACAGTGTTACGGGTTGGAGACTTATACTTCCCCGAGCCCAACCATCTAACTTCACTGATCCCTAAGATATCCATCTTATACCGCATGAACTCATTCTCTAGTTGGAGGAATCTGGCATTTTGAGGACCTTCACTTCCGTTGGCAAGAAGCGTCTTCACATTCCAGAAACCAATCTTTGTCCGGGTACAATAGCCAAAAGTCGTCAACGTGTTATCATTCCTTATCCGAGGCGTAGTGTCGGTTTCGTTAGCGGGAAGTTATTTCAGTTTCGAAGAATGCTAACCTCCGAAACCTATCCTAGAAAGCTAGGCCTTTCGCACTTGTAATTTTTGCCTATTTACGTATATAGGGATACACAAATAGTTGCCCGGGGACCACCACGAGGAGGTAAAACAAGCACTTCACCGTGACTGATTGTTGCGCTACTGGCCCAGACCATGTTCTGAGCAGTCAATAGTTTCCCGATCAGGCACGATGCAGGTCACCCATTGTGGTATTCTATTATTTGGATACGGTGCAATCGATGATAATATGATGGATGGGTATTTGGATGCACGGATGTGCTGTAATATAATATCTTCATCTTATGATGAAATCCAATGTAATATTTTAATGTGCGTTATGAGCACTTTCGGGTTTGATTTTCTTTGCGGATACATGATGATAACTTTCATACTTATTAGACAAATAATAGAAATCACTATCTATTGAGTCCGCGTTTCTACCGTCTTTTTTTTTTAAAGGTCTTAAAATGCAAAATAATTGTGGTAGTCGATGTTTAAATTGTTCAATAAGATTACAAGGAATGAACATTACTTACATAAGAGATCTCCCAAGTTCCCTGCGGGATGTTTTAAACAATTGGATTTCATTACAAGAAGTAATGTTGCAGATAAGAAAATTCAACTATGCATCCAATCGTCATGGCCTACATACATATATGAACATATGTGTTAATATGATACCTAGTACAAAAGTACATGTCCTGACTTAAATTATTTTCAGATACCACAATCAAGTTCGATATGTCTTGAATGCCGCCAGATTTTATATAGGCAAAGCTTGACCAATGATCGGAACGCATTAAGAGAATTCGGACATACATTTATATGTTTATGCTGCGGTTCTTCACTGAGGTCGATTAGATCTCGTTATGTTCCACAAGATTGCCCTGAAAGAAATATTTTACTGCAATGGGTTTCAGCTTATCAGGTAAATACAAAAAATGTCAAGTAGAGACCTTCTTTATAGTTACATAAAAGTTATTCAGAATGTGGACATAAGGCAAGTCTGTACACGTTGTTGGATGCGGGCCATCCGAACAATACGTAGGCAGCAAAGACACGATCAAAATCGGCATGATATGATCCTTCCTGAACCAGAAGAAAATCAGATTGTTGATGAAGTACAACTACTAGTGCCGAAACGTGTTGTAATGGATACATTCTTGAAGCATTGGGTCCATATGGTGCCACTGACTCGGATAGTTCAATCATGAACAGGTTCTTTTGAACCGAAAATGGAGCAATGAGGCAATTTTTGACGTCTTTATACTCGATAGAGGGTTAAGAGTTTCCATCCCAGTTTTAGAATCGTATGGGTTCACAGCCCATATGCCTGAATCACTAATTGAAGGACATCATCAATTAACAACCTTATCAGTGTTACTGATAATGTCAAGCGATCAGTAGTGCCATATTTGCTCTCCGCAGTTTTTTTTTCAATTTTAAGTAAACCAATAATAATAAATATCTTGAAATTTGACCGTAGATAAACAAAGGTTGCAGTTTTCGGTTGTGGTGTTTTGAGGTTTCAGTTTATAATCATGTCACTATTAAAAACACAAAATTTAATTTATTAAAATTGTGAAATGTCTTCTGGAACTCGTGGTAAAGGTAGTCTAAATTCATAGCAAATTGCTACTCCTACGACAAACATTGACAACTTGTTCGCGCGCATAAATACTCGACTCGATAAGCTCTCCAAAGAGTTTAAGAACGAAATCAAATAAGTGCTGATGCTGTCCTTGTCGGTGTTCCTGCTATTGAAAACGAAAAACTCAATGAGACTTTTAACAACTTCTGTAATGCGATAGAAATCAAACCTCCAACACTTCAGACTACGAGCACGAGAACATAAATTTAATGATAAGCGTTCTTCATATGATGGCAACATAATTATAAAATTTAACGACCAATACCACAAAAATCAGGTAATGAAAGCTTGTCTGGCTCGCTTCAAGAAAACAAGGTTAGGTTTGACATTAAGAGACATAGCCATAGACTCTGACAAACCAATTTATCTCAATGAGAGCCTAACTAGGAGTAATTACACCTTACAAAGAGAAGCTCTCAAAATGAAAAAACTTAACCAACTCTCTTCGGTGCACACATACAATGGAAATATTTATGTGCGAGGAGTAGCGGATGAAGAATCAACTCTTGTCAAATGCAGCGATGATTTTAAGAAAATTACTGAAGGAAGAGAATCTATAAATGCAAATCTCGAGCAAGATCGACTTTAACTATCTCCCTCTTACAATTTTACTAATTTTCAATTATTTATTTGCCCATAAAACTCATTAAAATTATCAAATTTTCTACTTATTTTTTTATTATTTATTTTTCTTTCTTTACTTTTTCTTATCCCATTTAAAATAACTTCTTTTTTCTTACATTTATATTTAGTATTACGTGTAAAGCATAAAACATCATTAGGCATTTTATTTATTCTTTAAAAAAAAAAATATATTTTTTATCAAGCCAAGCCGAGCCAACAATGAGCACGATGTCAATGTCACGGGATGGTTTTTCAACTAAATCAAAGATATTGCTTCATATAATGTGCAAGTATAAAACCGGTTTTAAAATGTGTCATTTGAACTCTCAAAGCATTGTAAACAAAATTGATGAACTTCGATTTTTGATTGAGGGGAGCTGTATGGATGCAATTTGCATTTCCGAAACATGGTTGAAGCCTGATATGTGTGATAACTTTTTTGGGTTAAGGGGGTATAAGCTCTTTCGTAGTGATCGTAAGTAATAAGCCAGGCGGTGGTTCCGCAATCTATATTAAAAATGAATTTAAATGTCAAGAGTAAGAAAATCGACAGCAAATGACGTTGTTGAGTACATCTGCGTTGAGTTCACCCATAGTAAGAAAAAATTGTTGATTTGTTCGATGTACATGTGTAACGGAACCTATTGTTCTGGCAAGGCTCTGTGAAAAGGACATCTTCTATTTTTCCCTAAGGGGACGAGCTATTATCTTAACACAGCAAATCAAAAGCACACTATGAATTGGTTGGTTGATGGTCTTTTCCTCAAGCCCTGCTTACCTTCATTCCCTATGCCACCATTACAACATCCAGTTTACAGGATCCTAAAAGGCCGATCCTGACAGCAGGAGTGAAGGGTGTTACTACAGTTACTACGACTCGGCATGCTTGCTTAAACCTAGGCTCTGCTCGTCGGGTTCGGGTGGGTTCTTTGTCGTAGTAACTTAGAACGTTTGTTACGTATTAATTCATTGCGTTGATACATCCTAAAAGTTGAATTTATTTATTATTGGTTCGAAATTTATTCGTGAGGCCAAAAAAATTTCATCCGTTTCGAAAAGAAAACAAATAATCATTGAAATTCTAATTAAAATAAGATGAGCGCGAGAGAAATTAAGAGTTGGCAACGACACGTCCATGGCTACTGCGACCTCGATATACACCTGCAGTAGCCCCCTGACTGGTAGTGAGTACTGTGAGGCTCAAGATCTTGTTCACATGTTCTTAAGCCTCATAACCACCCACTCGCATGTTCTGCTCTATGGCTCTCCAACTATCCTACATCCACCTTAATTAAGGCTCTAGTAGATCATATTAAAATTATTTAATATGAAAGTGTTTTTATTCTGGAAATTGAAATGTATACAGAAGTATTCATGTTGACCCCAATTCAAAATACCTCATTTCAAAATTCGTTATAATATTTATTTAAATGATAATAAAATAATTAGAATATAATAATATTTATAAAATGGTTTTCCTTTTATATATAATTGTTGATAATTTATTTGTTCGTTTACGTTGTTTAATTTAATTCCTTGTTGTTTTTTTTTTATTTGTATCGTATCTAATTCAATATTAGTCGTGTTTTTTGAAAAAGTGAATAACCAAGTTAGCAAAATTTTACATGCAAAACAATAAAAACATCAAGAGTGAATATAATTAGGTCAGTAATCAGAGTGAACATAAAAATGAATATAAATTGTTGATATATTGAGATGTAGATGGCGCTTGATTAAAGTGGAAACAAATATTTGTTTCGGAAATGTTGGTACTGGGGTGTGTTCTGGAATGCATCTTTTTCATTATTATGTCCAGATATCTAGAAATAATGCTCTATGTCTATTTAAATTGTTTTCTTTTATTTGTAATAAAAGGTATTAAAAGAAAAGGCGTACCTATAGAAAATCTCAATTCTCGATGGATTGAAAAGCTTCCGAAAAATTTTAATGTTTCTGCTGGAAATTCGAAATTTTTCATTTTATATTTATTTCTTGGGAGAAGGGCGGTAAAATATTCCAAATTGGCAAAAATATTGGGACATATTCATAGTCAAGCTTTAGAACCGGGTCCAACTGGCCTCGAGTCTAAAGTTAACACACAGGTTAGAAACAGCTGCTATTCATACAGAATTTGCCAGCTCTGTTTAGTAAAAAACAGAATTCTACTAAAATTTTAGTACTATTGCCTGTCAATCCATTGAAATCCAATCCATTTTTTGACAGATAGAAAAAACAACTAAGTCAAAGATTCAACCGTTTTTAAGGAATGGAACTGGGTCTAAATTGTCTATGAATAACATAAACTCCAGATTAGCTAAGAAGAGACAAAGAAACAACTTGTCAGACGACTATGAATATGCCCCATTGTTTATATCTTACCCTTGAATCTACAAACGGTTAAATTCCCTTAAATGATAGCTGCGATCTCGATGGATTAAGAAACATCTAAAAAATCTGAATTTTTCTGGCGAAAAATCGATTTTATTTTTGCTCACTAAAATTTTAATTTAAGGGGATTTGGGAAGCGTGGAGAAAGAAATATTCAAAATAGGTCAAAATATAGTTAATTACCTATCTGTCAAGACATAAACTGTCAAATTCCATTGGAGGATGGCTGCAATCTCGATGGATTAAGAAACATCTAAAAATTCTGAATTTTTCTACAGAAAAATCGATTTTATTTTTGCTCACTAAAATCACCCTAAAATTCGTGTCAAAGCGATAGTCAAGAGTCAACGCATTGACGGTGTGCTACAAGTCAGAGATTCACCGAATGGAACGTTTTTATTGACCGTCTAATCATATTTATTGACCGGCTGGACACCAACTATGTCCCGTGAAAACTTCGTGCAGAAACGAACCGTTGAACGCGCCCATATATGTACTCCATTTTAAATTTTATCTTTTTAATACACACTGATTGACATCAAATGTCACAAAATTTATCACGACTGCCAACTCTGAGATTTAAAAAAAGAGTGAATATAAAAGTGAATATAATCGTTTTTTTCAATTTTCTTTACTGAGTGGCTAACAATTTACACCAAAACACGGCTATTAGTCGTGTTTTTTGAAAAAGTGAATAACCAAGTTAGCAAAATTTTACAGGCAAAACAATAAAAACATCAAGAGTGAATATAATTAGGTCAGTAATCAGAGTGAACATAAAAATGAATATAAATTGTTGATATGTTGAGATGTAGATGGCGCTTGATTAAAGTGGAAACAAATATTTGTTTCGGAAATGTTGGTACTGGGGTGTGTTCTGGAATGCATCTTTTTCATTATTATGTCTAGATATCTAGAAATAGTGCTTTATGTCTATTTAAGTTGTTTTCTTTTATTTGTAATAAAAGGTATTAAAAGTAAAAGGCGTACCTATAGAAAATCTCAAATCTCGATGGATTGAAAAGCTTCCGAAAAATTTTAATGTTTCTACTGGAAATTCGAAATTTTTCATTTTATATTTATTTCTTGGGAGAAGGGTGGTAAAATATTCCAAATTCGCAAAAATATTGGGACATATTCATAGTCAAGCTTTAGAACCGGGTCCACCTGGCCTCGAGTCTAAAGTTACCACACAGGTTAGAAACAGCTGCTATTCATAAAGAATTTGCCAGCTCTGTTTAGTAAAAAACAGAATTCTACTACAATTTTAGTGCTATTGCCTGTCAATCCATTGAAATCCAATCCATTTTTTGACAGATAGAAAAAACAACTAAGTCAAAGATTCAACCGTTTTTAAGGAATCGAACTGGGTCTAAATTGTCTATGAATAACATAAACTCCAGATTAGCTAAGAAGAGACAAAGAAATAACTTGTCAGACGACTATGAATATGCCCCATTGTTTATATCTTACCCTTCAATCTACAAACGGTTAAATTCCCTTAAATGATGGCTGCGATCTCGATGGATTAAGAAACATCTAAAAAATCTGAATTTTTCTGGCGAAAAATCGATTTTATTTTTGCTCACTAAAATTTTAATTTAAGGGGATTTGGGAAGCGTGGAGAAAGAAATATTCAAAATAGGTCAAAATATAGTTAATTACCTATCTGTCAAGACATAAACTGTCAAATTCCATTGGAGGATGGCTGCAATCTCGATGGATTAAGAAACATCTAAAAAATCTGAATTTTTCTACAGAAAAATCGATTTTATTTTTGCTCACTAAAATTACCCTAAAATTCGTGTCAAAGCGATAGTCAGGAGTCAACGCATTGACGGTGTGCTACAAGTCAGAGATTCACCAAATGGAACGTTTTTATTGACCGTCTAATCATATTTATTGACCGGCTGGACACCAACTATGTCCCGTGAAAACTTCGTGCAAAAACGAACCGTCGAACGCGCCCATATACTCCATTTTCAATTTTATCTTTTTAATACACACTGATTGACATCAAATGTCACAAAATTTATCACGACTGCCAACTCTGAGATTTAAAAAAAGAGTGAATATAAAAGTGAATATAATCGTTTTTTTCAATTTTCTTTACTGAGTGGCTAACAATTTACACCAAAACACGGCTATTATTATCAATTAGAATAATGATAATTAATTTTTAATTTTTAATTCGTTCTTACAAAAAAATTTTCTTTTATGTATTTGCGTATGTACGCTCGAGATTCTATTTAAAAATAACAAAAAATAACCGATAAAATTATTTGAATTTCAAGATTTAAATATGTAGTATACTTTTAGGTTATCGATATTTCCGGTTTGAAGTTTATTTACGATATTCCTATCGTACCTATGTACCTTTACTAACTTTGTCAAAAGCTCAAACTTTGTTTTATAAAAAAAAAACTCAACTAAGATTAACACCAAATTATTCCGAAATGAAGCTTTCGGTGTATGTTGATATACAATGCAATAATCCAAAAAATAGTCTCCTCTTGCCTCTACCACCAATTTCCGACGCTTAAAGACTCACAAAATCGAATTTTACACCTCACATTTTGCAGCGCCACCACCAGGGTCTACGCAACCCTTAAAAAATATTCGCCATGATAGTACTATAGTTTATAAGGGTATTCATGCAACGAGATAATTTTCCGTTTTGCAGAAAGATATAATTTTCCGCTTTGCGTTTGCATGAGCACCCCATAAAAATTCTTGCATAAATGTGAGAAATAATCAGCTGTCACAACTAAACGTCACAAATTACTTCTAGAAACTTTATGAGGTTTATCTTTGTATATCAAAACTATAGTACTATCATGGCGAGTTTTTTTTAGGGTTGCAGAGGTCCTGGTGGTGGCGCTGCAAAATGTGAGGTGTAAAATTCGATTTGTGGAGTCTTTAAGCGTCGAAAATTGGTGGTAGGGGCAAGAGTAGACTATTTTTTGGATTATTGCATCCAAAAAATATCAATAAATATCATTTAAAACCTCCATAAGCTCTCCGCAAAAAAAAAGAGTAAGAGTTGCATAGGTAAATTAGATGTCGCCCCATTCGACTTCCGCCATGATAGTACTATAGTTTTCATATACAAAGGGTTTATTTCTTCGCTTTCTGCATCAATTTTGTGAGATAAAATTATCTGGTTTGCAGAATTTGTTCCCATACAAATTTTGACAGCTCGTTTCTGCGGAGATGAAATTATCTGGTTTCTGCGTACTTACCGATTTAATCTTAATATATTTTTTTTGTTGCTGTTTGTTTTTGTTTTCTGTGCTTAGGTAGGTACGATGTTTAAATAATTGTCGATCGTATGAAAAATCAGCCGTCGAGGAGGTGCACCGCTTCGATGGGTTGAATAGAATTGTGTTTATCAGTTTTATATGTATGTACGTTGTATTGTTTGTTAAATTTTGTTGCCTAAAAAAATGGATTATGTATTTAAAATTCTAAAAATTGCTTTACTGTAAAA
This sequence comes from Syrphus vitripennis, assembly GCA_958431115.1. NCBI lineage: Eukaryota > Metazoa > Arthropoda > Insecta > Diptera > Syrphidae > Syrphus > Syrphus vitripennis. Next base: position 38,268,603 of record OY288109.1, on the reverse strand, counting down.
AAAATTGAAAAATTCTGAGCTTGTTTGTAAAGCTGATATTACATTATCATATAAATATAGCAAACTTCTCATATAAATATGGCAAGCAAGTGTGATAAACATATTTATATGACAAAATATATATGATTCCATATATATGGAAACGATTTTGGGCCATATATATGACTTAGTGTAATATCAAAATAAAAGCACCGTCATATATATATGGAAGTTTTATTCCATATATTCATATAAAATTCGATTGATTTTATATGTTTATGTCTATCATATATTTCTAATTTTATTTTTTAATGGATTTAAAATAATTTAATCATTAATATTGTTTCAAAAATATTTTTTTTAACTATCTTCTTCGGTTTTATTTGTTCTTAAGCCACGGCTGATTTATTATTTAATTTAAAGAGTTAAATTTAGAGAGCACAAATTCAATAGTCTAAAAACACACAAAAATTACGATATTTAAGCTGGGGTATAGGTTTATTTAATGCGTTGAAAACCATGGGCATACGCATAGATACTTACTGCAAATTTTGGCTGAAGTGTCAGCAGAGCGATTGGTTATAAAACTTCTTTAGGTAAGACCATATTCAAAAAGAGAGCGTGTTAAGGCGTTTGGATTGAGTTATATAAAAATCGCTTATTTTTATTTGATTATATATGTACTTGCAATATAACAATCGCGAATGAGAATCAAAGTAAGCACGAATTAATTCAAGTGACTTTATTTCAATAAATAAATTGTGGTTATAGATTCTTCGGAGATATTTGTTTTTTTTTTCATCGCACATTTTTCAACGGTCTTTGAAAAATCGCACTTAAGAAATGATGGAGAACCAATACGTTAAAGAAGTGCATATGGTTAAAGATGCTGCTGAATCAAAATCAAAGAAGAAAGCTCGCCAAATTGTCCATGATTGGAAAGAAAATGAAATCTCCCAACTTATTACAGCTGTGGAACTAAGACCGGAGTTGTGGAAATCGAACCACGAATTCTATAAGAATCGGAACAAAAAAGAAGCAAATTGGCGCGAAATTGAAGAAAATGTTTTTGATAACACAATAAAATCTATGGAAATAATAGCAAAATGGAATAATCTCCGTGTGCAGTATAAATCATATGCAGCTAAGTATAAATTGAAGCCATCAGGGTCTGGGAGAGAAACCAGTATTAAGTGGAAGTTTTTTGACGCAATGAATTTCATTGGTGCGAATGAAGAGTCAACTACCGAAACAACTGTTTCAAACATACCAATGGTAATTAAATCATCTGTTTTCTTTTTCTTGTCGGTAATTTTTTTTTGATAATTGTAGACTTTACAATCGGAAAACGAGGCATCTTCATTTGTTCCAATTATTCAGCAAACACCTCGTAAACGCCTAAAAACTAAGAATGATACTGATGACCTTATTCTTGAAGGAATAAGATCAGCAGTCGAGGATCTAAAAGAATCGAGAAACAATGAGTACTTCATTTTCGGTCAGTTTGTAACTGCTGAAATTAAAAGATTGGGAAATGATACTTTACGACAGCAAATGAAAAGATGCATTCAACGTGCAATCATGGAATTCAATGATAAGGTGATGATGAGATGATTTGATTTTTTTTTCTTATTTAATTGGATTTTCCCTTCTACATACATAGATTGAAGAAGAAAGTTTGAATGCTTCTTTAAACCAATTCTTGAATTGAGAAAGCAATGAAACTGAAGAGACCAACAATAGATTTAATTTTTGTTATTGTTTATAAACAGATTTATTGAATAAAAAATAACATTTGTTAATTTCAAATATATATGGAAATTTTTTTTAAATTATGGCTTGATATTGGAATTCAACTTCTCCTGCATTTGGTGTTAAGAACCATTCCATATATTGGTTTCGAATTTGACTTCCATCATTCTCAAAATCCTCAATTAATTCGACTGCATTTGGAACCGTTTCATCTTCGATTTCAAAAGATTCAATGTCAAGTGCGTAATCTGGTGATCTTACGTCGATTAAAAAATTGTGCAGTGCACATGCAGCTAATGTAACTGTCTTAGCTTTCGGTGGTTCTAGAAGCATTGGTTTCTCGAAGACACGGAATCTTTTTGACATGATACCAAAAATATTTTCGATCACACGACGCGCACGACTTAAACGGTAATTAAATACACGTTGCATAAAACTTAATTGACGAGAGCTAAATGGTTTCATTAAATTTTTGCTGATTGCAAAAGCGTCATCACAAACGAAACAGTATGGCACCTGGAGTAGAAAAGAAACGTTATTTTAATTACAGGCTATTAAAATAAAACTTTAAACCTTTATTTGACTATTGGGCAAAAAACTTGCCGGTGGAAGAGGTAGGAGGTTGTTTTTTAAAAGATGGGAAAGAGAACAACGGTTAAAAACTCCACCATCAGAATTACGTCCATTTGAACCAACATCAATATAAATAAGGCGATAATTTGCATCACCAACTGCCATCAGAACAATGCTGTGGAAGTTTTTATAGTTATAATAAGTACTTCCCGCATTTGCTGGAGCTTTTATAGAAATATGTTTTCCATCAATGGCACCCAGACATTGAGGAAAATTCCAGCGCTGGTTAAAGTCATCTGATATTTTTGTCCAATCTTTTTCTGATGAAGGAAACTACATATAAATATGTAGATAAAATCATTTCAAATTAAATTTCAAGAACATTTACTCATATACATACGTACTATGTAGGTATCTAAATTATATGAAGGTTCTTACCTGCAAATGTTTATCTTTAAGGGAAACATAAATCGCCTCGCATGTCTCTGGCACAATTTTAGTGATGGATGGTTGGGAAATGCGAAAAAAATAAGACAGAGATTGGAAACTATCCCCAGTTGCCAGATATCTCAATGTTACCATTAACCTATCTCGTGCTGGTATAGCTTGTCGAAGGCGAGTGTCTTGTTTTTTAATCAATGGGCTTACTTGACCCAGAAGGAAATCAAAATTTTCTCTTGACATTCTTAAAAAATTTGTGAATGACATGGGCTCGATTTCTTGCACTAAATTCTCTACGCATCCTTTTTCTTTTCTCTTCAGCAACCATTCACGAACCCAAACAGATTTTATATTTCTCTTCCGTTTCCTATTCTTCAAATAAAATTCAGACAAGGCTAGAATAACCTTTGTATATGAAAACTATAGTACTATCATGGTGGAAGTCGAATGGGGCGACATCTAATTTACCTATGCAACCCTTACTCTTTTTTTTTTGCGGAGAGCTTATGGAGGTTTTAAATGATTTTTATTGATATTTTTTGGATGCAATAATCCAAAAAATAGTCTACTCTTGCCCCTACCACCAATTTTCGACGCTTAAAGACTCCCGAAATCGAATTTTACACCTCACATTTTGCAGCGCCACCACCAGGACCTCTGCAACCCTAAAAAAAACTCGCCATGATAGTACTATAGTTTTCATATACAAAGGAATAACGTGTTCCATTTTATTTAATAATGATAATATTATATTAATCAAATATTTTTATATGTTTCAATTTGTATTTCAAAGCAAATGTGATAACCCAATTTAGCTTTGTCATATATATGAACAAAAATTATATGATAAAGCTTTTCAACATATAAAATGGCGATATTTATATGGCATAGTCATTGTATATAAATTTGCATAGTACTCTCATGAACACGTTCCACACGTCAGCCACCTAGCGATCACACCCCTAACTAATTTTCTGGTTGCTGTTTCTGTGTATATACAAGTGCGCCCTCAGACGACCACACCCCACAACACAAAAACCATCGTGATGATAGTACTATAAGTTTTAATATACAATGGCATAGTCTAATACTGCTTGTCATACATACAAATTTTGGAACATATATTATATGACGAAACTTGCCATATTTATATGATAATGTAATATCACCTTAATGGATAGATTTTACTAATAGTAAGTAGGTACTTAGATTTTAATTTAAAATAAATGTTGAATTTGTAGTTGCTGCTGTTGATGTTGTTGTTGTTGTAGATACGTGATATTTATTTGTGCCTGTTAAAGTTGATGTTTCTATTGTTGTTTGAAGTTCACGAAGTACAGATAATGTATGGTTGGTTATTGAATGATAGTGCTGTTAAGGATGTCCTGGGTAGATAGTTGAATGCTATTGTTGTTATAGATGGATGATGGTCATATGATATTGCTGTATGGATGTTATGATGGTCATATGTTGTTGCGTATGGATGTTATGATGATCGTATGTTGTTGCTCGTATGGATGTTATGATGGTCGTATGTTGTTGGTCGTATGGATGTTATGATGATCGTATGTTGTTGCGTATGGATGTTATGATGGTCGTATGTTGTTGCTCGTATGGATGTTATGATGGTCGTATGTTGTTGCTCTATATGGATGGTTGAATGAAATTGCTGTTTGAATGGTTGAATGATATTACCGTATAGATGTTATGATGGTCGTATGTTGTTGCTCTGTATGGATAATTGAATGAAATAAGGCGTGGTTTTGTGGCTAGCGAAAGTGGTATGTCAAAATCGCTTTTTTTCTATATTGAGGAGGCAAATCGTGGTTTGCGGTAGCCTGGTTGTCGAAGGCGGCTACTGATGGGGCGTTGGCTGGATTACGAGTTACGTGTTGTGGCGGCTAGATTTGGGGTAGCGTGGTTTAACCACACTGTAATTTCACTCACGTTTTCTTTTGATTTAGATACACTGGTGTTCTAGAAAAATGTTTTCCACGTGGCGTCACACTACCATTGACTTTTTTCTTTGTTTCATGTTCAAACTTTTAATTTCCTTTTTTTTTTCTTTAATTAAAGATCTTAAAAAGGTGAATTTAACCGCACTGCTAGTGAGAATGTAGCACCCACGAAATCCAATTACCAACTGCCGATTTCTTCTAAAACTTGCAGCTTCTATCTTTTTCTAGAGTTGACGAAATTGAACTTTTCTATCATGGAAGTGGATCCGGTCTTGTTTTTATTACGTTTTCTCTGTTGTTTTTGACTATAAAAATCTGATTTTGGTCTTAAAAATTATTTTAGAATTTTTGGCATATATGTATATGTGTCCAAATGTTCACTTTTTGGTCAAAATTCTGCCATTTTCCGGAATTTTCCATGATATTTTCCACCCATACCACTTTGTTTATAAGTGTTAGTTAACGAAATTTTAATACTTCTTTTTATTTTCCTTTTTCTATATCAAATCATGTCATCTCATACTTACGTCTTTTTCAGCTTATTTTGTCCGAGCTATCTCATACCTTGTCGTAGTCCATTTGACTCGTCCGTCGGTAGGTTGAACACCTATCCTTCGCTCCTTCGAGTTCGAATGCTACTTTTCACTTTTATTATTTTTTTGTTTAATTATTTATTTTTTTATTATTTTTTTGAAGTGAAACTTCTTTACGGAGGGTAAAATTGAACGATTTGAGGCGGAAAAGGGGAAGTAGCGCTAGAGGAGAAGCATTGAGTGAAAGTTTAGAGTAAGCGAGTGGGGGAATCGCTTGTATAGAGAACCGAGCAAGCCTTGTATATTTTAAAGAGTGGGGAGAGTTAAGTAAAGTGGACGAATGCAGTGCGAGTTACATGCAGAGTATTCAGCATGTCATCATCCTTATTACATGCAGGTACAAACCTCATATATTGCTCCGTAACAGCCTCATAAAAATTATTGAATCCAAACTCCAATATGAACAATTAAGTTCATAAAAACCATAAAGTGTTCCACTATACTCAACGGTTTGAATTTGGGAGAAACCAACATTAAATGAGAGCTTTCAAATGGTTGCGGTTGTGCATGAACATTGACAACTTGAGCCTTCCGTTATATTATGTATGCACACCATCTACATAATTATGAAAAAGCTTTTAATTTCACATTTTTTCTAACGCTGGATTCATTATTGCTATGACCGTTGAAGTATTAAGACAATTTATAACAATAAAGAGTAAAGAGTAAAATATAGAATTGAAATTAAAATTATAATAAAGTAAATTAAAACCACATAATAAAATTGTTTCCATAATAAATAAAAACAAAGAACTAGAAATAAAGCGAAGTTTCATAAAAATAATATGAAACATATAATTGGCGCAGTCTACAAAAAGAACCTACATTTCCCGGAGAATAAACCTGTTTAAAATTGAATCCAGTCCAATCCATCCCATATTAAATCCATAAAGTAAAAACTCATTCAATTTCCTTACGAATAAGAAAAAATCCTACATCAAAATACCATCATATCAATCCTATAATCCAATTGGTAAGTCCTAGTTCATATCCTATCCATCCTTTCCTTTTTTTTTTTCATGCCACCTGTAAAAATAAAATTTTTAAGAAACAAGTTTCGGTGCTCTTGTATTTTTTTCAAATCTTGTAAAGAAAGTGTGCCACGTGATTTAAACGATATCATAAAGCGTAGTTCTAATCTCGACATTGCTCACGAGGTAGGCATTGACCAACAACAAACAATGGCAAATAACGGTCCCTCAGTTTCAATTGAAGTTTTCAATTTACTAAAAATACCCGATGCAGTTAAAGACTTGCCGAATTATGATGGTAATCCAAGGTCATTGTACGACTTCTTAAGCAATGTTGAAGAAATTTTAGAGTGTATTCCACAAAATAACGTGGGTTGCTATCCAAAGACAATACTTCGCGCTATTAGAAATAAGATCGTAGGTCCCGCTAATGATGTGTTAAATATGTACGGGACACATGTTGACTGGACAGAAATTAGACATAATTTAGTGGTACACTATTCAGACAAAAGAAATGAAACTAGTTTAATCCGCGATCTTCATCAAATAAGACAAGGAGCGAATACAGTTGAGAGTTTTTATTCAAAGATTATAGATATTTTGTCTTCTATGATGAATCATGTCAAATTACACGAAAATGATGCAAATGTCATAACAGCTAAGAAAACACTTTACAATGAAATGTGCTTGAATGCTTTTCTGTCAGGTTTAAAAGAACCGTTAGGATCTACAATTAGGGCCATGCGACCACCAAAGCTATCTGATGCACTCAATTATTGTCTTCAGGAACAAAATTGCAATTATTTAAGAAATTCATATTATTCCCAAAATAATACTTTTTCAAGACCATCAGCATTTAAAAATTATCAAAGTACAGTGAATCAATATACTACTTCAGCAAATTTACAATCAGTCAATTCACAAACCCCTCCTTCAACAAGTATTTTTAACCCGTATACTCCTAGGACAAATTTTCAATCATCAAATTTTCAGACTCCTTCTTCAGGCAGTAGTTATAATTATAACCAAGGCAACAACTATAATCAAGGTTATAACCAAAATCGTCCAAGGCAAAATTTTGTAAAGTCACAACTACAGAAAACTTATAACCCGAGCTCTAATTCGAAAATATTTTCACCTCAGGAAAAAATGGAACTTGGGAGTGGTAACACTAGCATAAATTCTAATAATAATAGTTTTCGACGAAGCCAACACAAAAACCAAATGAATAATATTGAAGCATGTGGCAACGCTAATGATTGTTTGCAACAGTTAGATTACTATCAGAACTTTAGTGAACCAGAAATCTATTATCCGAGCCCTGAACAAACCCAATCTATTGCAGAAATCGAGCGCGTTATAGATGATGCAAATTTTCTATCACTAGCCTCGGAGACTCAATAGGTTACCTCGATGTAAACAATTTTAATACTAATTTACTTCCATACATTATAATAGAAAGCATTAATAATTCCAAACTGAAATTTCTTATAGATACAGGTAGCAATAAATCATTCATTCATCCAGATATTGTAAGTACTAAAAATGTAAAAACTATAGATCCATTGGAAATTAAAACTGTTTTCAATACTAAATTCATAAATAAAGAAATTATTTTGAACGGCCTCGTCGAATTAAAGACCAATAAACCGCTTTCATTTTTACTGTTCCATTTTCACAATTATTTTGATGGCCTCATAGGTACGGAAATACTTAAACAACTGGGATTTAAAGTAGATTTAAAAAATTCTGTACTAGAAAATGAAACCATAAGAATTCCTCTTCACTTTAAACCGAATATTATGTCGAAGAAATATGTCGTCTCTGGTTTAAGCAAAGCAATTTGTCGTCTTCCAATTGACAAGGAGTTTGGCAACACATACGTGAAACCAATGGTTATTAAGCAGGGTCTTCTTATTTCTGAAGGTTTTTATCGTGCTGAAAATTGGTACGCATTAATAGAAGTCAGTAACTTGCTTAACTTTTCACAAGCTTTTGTTGTTGAACAACCTATAAAGGTTCAACCTGTAAGTTCAGAAAATATTATTGAAATTCACAATTTTACAGTGAATAGTCCTGAAAATATAGGAAGCCTGAATATAAGTGAACTTATACGAACTGACCATCTTAATTCGGAAGAAAAGATGGAAATTAAGCGTTTATGCAGTAAATACAAAGATATTTTTTTTAAGGATGGGGAACCCTTGACATTCTCTAATGAGATAAAACACAACATAAATACCAAAAATGACAATCCCATTTATACAAAGTCATATCGATACCCACATATCCATAAGGAAGAAATCAGGAATCAGGTTTCCCAAATGCTTGATCAGGGTATTATACGTCCCAGTTATTCGCCTTGGTCCTCTCCGATTTGGATAGTTCCAAAAAAGAGAGACAACAGTGGTAGAGAAAAGTGGCGACTAGTCACTGACTACAGGCGACTCAATGATATAACTGAAGATGACAAGTATCCAATACCCAACATAACGGATATACTGGATAAACTTGGAAAGTCATTATATTTTAGTACTTTAGATCTTGCATCTGGGTTCCACCAGATCCAAGTTAATGCCAAAGATATTCCAAAAACAGCATTTTCGGTTGATAATGGGCACTTTGAGTTCATTCGCATGCCGTTTGGCCTTAAGAATGCCCCTTCAACATTTCAACGAGTTATGGACAACGTTTTGAAAGATTTACAAGGGAAAATATGTTTAGTATACATGGATGACATCATCGTATACTCAACATCCTTGCAAGAGCATATTTATAACTTGGAATTAGTTTTTCAAAAACTCAGAGAAGCTAATTTTAAACTCCAACTGGAAAAATCTGAATTTCTGCGAAAAGAGGTTTCGTTTTTGGGTCATTTGGTAACATCGGATGGTGTAAAACCAAATCCAGACAAAATAGAAGCCATTCAAAAGTTCCCTATACCTAAAACACCTAAGCAAATAAAGTCATTTTTAGGTCTTCTAGGATACTACCGCAAATTTATTAGGGATTTTGCTAATATCACAAAGCCAATGACAGAGTGTCTCCGAAAAGGGAACAAAATAGTTTTGAACACTAAGTACACCAACTGTTTCGAGACTTGTAAGAGTCTTTTATGCAATGATCCCATATTAATGTATCCGGATTTTACCAAGCCATTCAACCTTACTACCGATGCGAGTAACGTTGCTATCGGCGCCGTTCTATCTCAAGGACCTATAGGTACAGACAAA
>OY288109.1:38152001-38258903 GCA_958431115.1 Syrphus vitripennis | reverse complement strand
TCCTGGCTATTAAAGAAGTCCTTTCCTGGCTGAGAGAAAACGTTATATCAACAAAAGATATACGTATCTTCTCAGACAGCCAGGCCGCGTTAAAATCGTTGGACTCTGTCTCTACGAACTCACTAACAGCCCTAAACTGTCGATCATCTCTTATGGAGATGGCCACACAGTTCAATATTCACCTCTGCTGGGTGCCTGGCCATAGAGACATTCCAGGAAATTGCAAAGCCGATGAACTTGCAAAAGAAGGAACAAGTTTACCTCTACTGGCTCACAAAGCTAGTGTGGGTATGCCTCTGGCTACATGCAAACTTATGCTAAAGCAAGAAACTATAGAGAGAACTAACCTCAGATGGAATAACATCACCACCTGTTCAGCGACAAAATTAATTTGGCCTAAACTTAGTGCTAAACGCTCTAAACAGTTGATCTCTCTGAATAGATTGCATATAAGCTATGTTATAGGTGTCCTGACTGGACACTGCTTAATAGGCAGACATGTACTTCGACTTGAAGCTCCTGCAAATGATTTCTGCAGGAGTTGCAGGGACGAAGAGGAAGAGGAGACAATCTCTCATCTTCTATGTACCTGTCCCGCCTTATCACAAAGACGTAAACTCCATCTAGGAGAATTCTTCTTCGATGATCCTAGCGATCTGGCAAACTGCGACATCACCTGTCTCCTGCGCTTCATTCGGAGCTCAAAATGGTTCAACGATGGAGGTTGATCAACTGATCCATGTGGTATCACAACGGGCCTAATTTTGGTCTAAGTGTGTTGGACTTCCAGGCCAACAGCCACTTTAACCTAACCTAACCTAATATGCTACATATTTGCTGTTGGATTTCATTAAAAGGAAACCAAGTTCATCAAGAGGTTTATTTTTGCGTCGACCAGATATCATTTTATTGTCAAATAGCTCAATTTTTCGATATTTATTTGAAGTCAAACACGCGCCTTTTCTAAATAGAAATAATCCTTGCGAAAGAACAATCAAGAATGACAGGACTGTGACAGATTAGAATGAAATATCCTCATTGTCTACATTGTCGACTTCATTGTCTACATTGTCGACTTCTTTGTCTACATTTTTTACATTGTTGACACAATTGTCTACGTAGAAAAGTAGAAAATCAAAGTCGACGCGTAGAGGAACAACACTGGCAAAAGGTAAGTGTCATTAAAAAAACATATAAAAAACATAAAATTTATTTATTTATTTATTTATTAGTAACAATTTCTTACACAGTAAGATACAACATCTTTTAAATTAGTGCAAGATTCAGTATTAGAATACAATGTAAAATTAATTGAATGATAATCAAAAGAAAAAAAAAATGAAACTGACAAAAGAATTATGGTATCATAATAAATCATATAATATTTCAATATAAAAATAGTAAAAAAATTAATTTTAGAAGAAAAAAAAAAAGAAATAAAGAAAAGAAAAATTAAAAAAAAAATAAATAGTTGCATTTAATAAAGAAAACATAAATAATTTAAGTTATGAATCTGAAGGTTGTATATGTATATCATTAAAGAGCCTCAAAGTACCGTCTAAGTCTCGTCTTGAACCGAGTGCTGCATCCTACCATCCGTATAACCAAAGGTAGGGAATTCCACAACCGATAGCGTATACATATACAAAATTGATGACTAGAAATAAGATAACAGTAGCGTAGTGGGATCAGATCAAAGCTTCTATTTGAGCGCGTAAACTGTATTTTGTTAAAAAGATATTGTGGTTTTTTTGTTTGCAGAATACTATTAAGCAATGTTAGTGTTCTTAAAGCAAATAAATTATCTAGAGACACACCATGTATTTTTTTAGAATATGCAGAGATATGATCATATCTGCGCAGACCGAAAACATATCTTGCTACACTATTATAAACAACATTTAGCTTCCTTTTGTCCCTAAAATTACAATTACCAAAAATTTCACAACCATATATGTAGCAGTAGAGGAATCAGAAGTGATTTGGCTAATATCATTCTTGTTTTGATTGGGGTTATTTGTTGAGTAGTCCATAACATTCGTAAGCCTCCACACACTCTTCCAATAGTTTCATTTATGTGATTTGTCCAGGTCAGTGTTCTATTGAACACTATCCCTAGGTTTTTTGCTGAGTCAGCAAACTTAATCGGAATGTTGCTAAGAAGTATAGAGGGAAAATAAGAAGTTTCTAATAATTTTTTTGAAATAATCAGACACTTAGTCTTTGTTGGATTCAGACAGAGTCCATTAGATTGCGACCATAGTTGAACCTTATTAAGATCCTCATTTATCTCCCAAGCTGCATTTTCTATAAAACCAAGGGGACAACTATATCGAAGCTGGACGTCATCAGCATACATATGAAAGGACGAATTGAAACCTAGAGACGGAAGCTCATTTATATACATCGTAAATAGAAGAGGTCTCAAAATGGATCCTTGGGGGACACCTCTGCTTAATGGAAGGAAAGATGACGTTTGATTGAATCTGCTTGATATCTTGAAGATAAATACGAATAAATAAGTTTCGTTGAAGATGAGGTAAACTCAAATTTCTCCATAAGTTTAGTGCATAAAATATGGTGGTAAACAGTATCAAATGACTTCGAGAAGTCTAACAGTGTGAGGAAGGTAACATTCTTCTTATCCACATTACCCCTTATTTCTTCTATAACATTTATAAGAGCTGTGGTGAAGCTATGACCTGGACGAAATCCAGATTGCTTTGGGCATATCATATCATTCTGGTCCAAGTAGCGTCGAATCTGTGTATTCAAAATTTTTTCTAGAACTTTAGATAAGAATGGTAAAATAGCTATAGGACGGTACTCGTTACGATTTTTCGGTATAGGAATGATCTTCGCTCGTTTCCAATTCGCAGGAAAAACTCCAGTCTTTAAAATGGTATTGAAGAGATGGGTAATGGGTTTCAATGTATAGGAAAGAGTAGCCTTTAAAAATACTGGATGGATATTATCAAAACCAACTGAATTAGATTTTATAGATAGGCAGAACTTGAGAACATCTTCTTCATTCACGTTGAAAAAATGAAAAAACTAAAACCATTTAATGATAAGCTGTTAGCTTCCAAATTTAAAGAGTTAGAGCGACCATTTTGTGGAAAGGATGAGAGAGATATAAACTTTTCATTCAACTCATCACAGTTAATACCACTATTTGAGTTATTTGTATGTTTACCAACACCTATATCTTTAAGATTTTTCCAAAGCTTTTACCCAGCCAAAGAAGGATTTAGTCGTGTAGAATAATAACGTTTTTTTTGATTCCCTGATCTCAAATACAACTTTATTTCTCAGGTCGGTATAAGCCTTTCGAAATACTTCAATCCTAAAGCGTCTCCATGTCTTATAGCCTATATTGCGTTGACTGATTAGTATTTTTATGTTGTTGCAAAACCATGGTTGTTCTTTATACCTAATAATTTTTGTTTTGACGGGAACGTGAACATTAAAAAGGAAATTTAAATTATCCTGAATAAATTCAGTCTGATCATCAACAGAAACCATTCTTGAAACTTGTGAGAAATCTATAGATTGTAAATCGTTTTCCAGTCGATTGTAATTTATGTTTTTGAAATCCCTAAAACTGTAGCTATTGATAGAATCAAGAGGCTCACACTCAAAAGTTATGTGCAACAGGTCGTGATGTGAGAAGCACGATGCAGAAAATTGATCGAAGTGAAGAACTTTATTTAGGTGGCTTACAAAAAATACATCAAGAAGGGTACTAGATTCATTGGTAAAGTGTGTTGGATTTGATGTATTCACTGGATGCATACTGAGAGCTTTCAAGTCTTCAGCGAGTGTGGATTCTAAAAGCAGATTGCTATTGAGATCCCCTCCTAATATAATATATGGTGACACATTAGTCAACTCATCTAACTTTGATAATAATGAATTTGTATTAACATTTCTATTAGGTCTGTATGCACATCCTAATACGATTTTGTTGTCCTTGCAAGAAATTTTAATAAATAAAAAATTAACATCATCATTACGTAAAGATTCACAAATCTTACTACTCTGTCCCGTCTGAAAAGATTGAAGCCTCTTAAATCATACAAAGAATCATTTATATGCGGTCGAAACCATGTTTCAGTCACATACACAACATCCACCTTAGAATCTGCAAACAAATACCTAAATTCATCGATTTTCGGAAGCAAACTCTGGGCGTTTATACAACAGACCTGAAGACCAGTACGCTGACTACACAAAATGTTAATCATACTACGAGAGATGTTATTACCAGCAGCTTAGGAGTTCCCATTATTGTTTACTATATTAGGGCCAAACATTAATAAAAATTAAAAATAATTGGCGGCTGATAAAGCCTTTTGTATGTATATGAAAACTATAGTACTCTCATGGCGAGTTTTTTTTTAGGGTTGCCCGGATCCTGGTGGTGGCGCTGCAAAATGTGAGGTGTAAAATTGGATTTGGTGAGTCTTTAAGCGTCGAAAATTGGTGGTAGGAGCAAGAGGAGACTATTTTTTGGATAATTGCATCCAAAAAATATCAATAAATATCATTTAAAACCTCCATAAGCTCTCCGCAAAAAAAAAGAGTAAGGGTTGCCGGCATACATTAGATGTCGCCCCATTCGACTTCCACCATGAGAGTACTATAGTTTTCATATACAAAGATAAAGCACACCTTCAGACAATTCACATAGAATGCATCATCGATAGGTAGACTCTAGACTCGACCTGACAAAAAAAAGGCTCAAACTCAGAGACAAACAAAAAATAAGAATTAAATACAAGATTAGATAAAGGTATGGTAAATTTCATTATTAAATGCATTACAGTTTTTTTTGAATTATTATAAAAAAAATTAATAAGATTAAATAAAGAAAATTATTAATTTATAAAAAGAAATAAGAAAAAATATTATATATATTTAAAAGATGAAATTAAATTATTTATTCAAAAGAAGAGAGAAAAAAATATGTATTGAGAATTTAAATGCAAAAAAGAGTGTAAGTGTAAGTTCTTAAAAGAAGACAGAGGGTGATGATTTATCGTTTTTTTCTTCTTAATCTTCGTAATCAGCTTCATTTGTTGTCGTCAGGTCAGCAGCAAGAGCAGCCAAATCCTCAGAGTTAGTTATTATTATTATTATTGGTTTCTCATTTTTATTTTTTTTTATATGGACTAATCCACGCATCGTAAAAACGGAGAATAGTTTTTGATCTCTTTTAAGTTTGATTCCATTCTGCAAAAGAGAACGATTTTTCGCCGTTAAGCATTTATGAATAAAAACCACACAGTCATCATTTTCATCGAACCCAAGATCTCGAAGCCGCAGTGGTTGGTGCGATGTCATTCGGTAATTAGCAATCGATCGTAGAACATTGCTTTTGTCGGTCGGGGTCAAGAATTTGATAACAATTGGTGCGTGTGGATATTTGTTGTTTCGTTTTCTTGAACGGAAAATATTTTTAAGCGAAGGCGGTTGAAAATCACCAATCTGTACCTACGCACATGTGATTAAACATCGATTTTAAGTTTTCGTTGGGTAAACAAGGAACACCTTGAAGCAGCGCGTCGCTACTTATTTCCTTTTGTTGATATTTTTCTTCGGTTTGGTCCAAACGTGTTAAAATATTGTTAATGTTTTCACAGTGTTGGTTCAGTTGTTGTTTTAGTTGGTCATTTTCCCGTTTTATAGTGTCTATGGAAGAGAGAGCGATCTCAGAGAATACGGTTGTGTTTTCAATAATCGTCCGATATAAATATTAAAAATAAATTATTAAAGTACAAACAATTATAAAATTTAGTGCTCAAATAAAGTGTTTTTAAATAGAAATAAATTGGTGTGCATAAATCGACGCGAAACGACCCAGTTGTGAGGTGTGCGGGTCTTTGTGGCAAAGTCGCCCATTTAAAGTGCGCTGGTCTAGCGAAATATGACATCGATAGGATGCAAACTAATATAAACATTAAATTTGTGTGCGATCAATGCATCGATAATTTTGCTGTGTTAAGGGTGAGTGTCCCATGAAAAAATAGGTTAGAGTTTTGCGCTAAGTCGTATAGCGTTCACACTTTTCCGAATATTTTAATGAAACAAACGGATATCGATAGGAAATAGGATGGGTAAAATATTTCAGGAGCTTTAAAAAAAAAAAAAATTAAAATTGGACCTAAAAATTAGCAAACAGATGGAAAAATCAAAAAAAAATTGTAGAGTGCTTGCAAATATGATGGGGCATATAGTAAATAAATTTTTTTTATTTTTTTTTTATTTTTTTTCTTAAGAAAATATATCTGCAAGATGAGTATCGGTTTTATTTTTTTTTTATTTTTTTTATTTAATTCCAAAAAAAATCTTACAAACCCATGAAAAATGAAGGAAATTTACTAAGTGGTATGAATGTTTTACTGGATATAACTTAATAAGTATAAAAGATAAAGAAGTCAAACTATCTTTTTTACAAAGCCAATAAATAGGTGTGTAATTACTTAACTTTTTTTTCAATTTTTTCAATTTTTTTTTTTTTTTTTTTAACAAAAAGTAAAAAAAAAACACTTTTTTTTTCTTAAAATTTTCTGGTTTGCACAGGGGCTTTTAGAATTATATTTTTTAATTTTTGTGAATAATTTTTTATGAAAGATTCATATATTCTGAAAAAAGTCTCGGTTTTCAAAAAAAAAAAAACTCATAGGATATATTTCAAAATGCAATTCAATATGACAATATTTGTAATACCATTGTAAGAGAACGACTGGCAATAGAATTCTGGCATATTTTTTTTATTTTTTTCTGGTATTTTGTTTATCCACTTTTCAAAAAAAAATAATTTTTCCGCTTACTATTTATTTAATTTTATTCTTAGAAAAGACGTCTATTTTGCATTTTTTAACAAAAAAATTCCTTGCACACGCACACAAAGAAGTTGTAGTTCCACAAAATTCCACTGCAATATCAGCGCTAAAGAAGAGAATTTCTATCTCTTTGCCCGCCCGTTCGCTCTCACATATATTTTGTCTTGTTTGTTTTTTGTGCTTGGCTAAGTTTTTTTTTATTTTTCTTTTCTTACCCGTCATCTTATAATTATTAGAAAATGTAAAAAAAACCTGCTGTTAGAAATAATTTTTTTTCTAGATATATTTGATGCAAGGTCATGATTCATGAATGACAATTTGTATATGACGTAGCCACATGCAGAAGAATTTGATTTTTTTTGGTTGGGCAAGTTACTTGTAGGTTGTTACACATTGTATTTTGTTATCGCGATTCATGATATCGCAATGGATATGATCGTTCTTTAGATATAAAACTCAGAAGTTTGAAAAATTAGGTAGATAATTATATACCTATGTCCTGTTTTTTTTTCTTTGTTCAAATCGTAACTCGTAGACTTGATGGTTGATGGAAGTTCGTGTTCACTTCTTGTGGTCGGATCGATGCAGGATTTTTGGTTGAATATTGTGCAGTATAGG
Source organism: Syrphus vitripennis (assembly GCA_958431115.1). Classification (NCBI taxonomy): domain Eukaryota; kingdom Metazoa; phylum Arthropoda; class Insecta; order Diptera; family Syrphidae; genus Syrphus; species Syrphus vitripennis. The sequence goes on along the minus strand of OY288109.1, from coordinate 38,251,437 downwards.
TACCTATATATACTTATGTGTATACATTTATACTCATTGGTTGGGTCATTTGTTTGTTTTGCGAAAAGAAATATGTATACATATATATACATAGGTATACAAGTCATTTTGTATTGTTTTTTCTTCGATAGTTTATGTAAAATAGTGTAATTGAATGATGAATGATTGAAATGCTTGATATCGTTGGTGGAGAATTTAATTTTGAGTAGGTATAGCGATAGATTTGATTAAAATTATTATTTAGTGATTGAATGCAGTTTGCATTTCACTGGGAGGGTAAACTTATACTTTTATACACTCTATTCTATTAGCCAGTTTTTAAATCAAGTCAAAGATATGCATAGTTTTTCAAAAATTTAATTTTAAACTCAAAATTTGAGTAAAAAAAAGTTAAAAAACAATTTTAAATTTCAATATTTCAAAACCATACCTAAGTTTATAAATAATTTGGTGCGAGGTTGGGTGTATGACACACCGAGGTGTGTATGGGTGGTGCAACCCCCTGCTTGGCCTCACTATAGGATTTGGGGTGTGTGCAACATGGGGTGGGTGCTAAATGGGGTGCATGCAAACTTTCTTTTGCATTTAAATAAACTGGATTTAAGAAAAATTAATTTATCCTAGGTATTTCTTTATCCATATTCGATTATAACTATCAAAATAAGACTACGTAAATACTCAAGCAAGGAAACAATAATTTAATTAAAATATTTTTTTTGGTAATTTTCAATTTTCTCAAGAACTAGAAGACATAAAATCATCTAGTTTTCAGATTTTGATCAAAATTAAATTAAAGCAATGAATTCTAAAAAAAAATAACAGTAGGTAATGTTGAAGTTTTGAAAAATTACACTTTAAACCTTATTTTTAACTATTTTTTGCCCAAATTTTGAGTTTAAAACAATTTTTTTCAAAAACTATGCATAGTTTTGACTTGATTCAAAAACTGGCTAATAAATAGAATGTTGGCTTTAAAATAACGTATAATACTTAATTTTAAGTACTACCGTTATTTTTTAATTATTTGTTTTCCATTTAACGTACATATATTTTAAATTGCCCCTACCGCCTAAACGGGGGGAGATAGACCCCCCCCCTCTCATAGTAAGAAATGCTTGTATTGCCGTGTTCTACAAAAATCCGTTATCATTTCTCGGCGCCCCTGTTATCATACTCTCCCCATACAACCGTATGAATGAGCCGGTAAGTGAAATGTTCTTTCAAAAAATTCTCAAAAGAAAACTTACATTTTACATAAACCTAACTAATAATGAATATTTTTTTTAAATTAGAAGATCATATCATAACGAACAAAAAAATATGTAGGTAGATATCTACAACAAATAAAAATATCCACCGCCACCAAACCGAAAACCCCTCTCTAGCATTATGTAAATCGTTTTTTGTCGCTTATTCATATTATGTATATTACTTTTCTCATTTCTCATAGTAAGACATACTCGTAACATCCAAAAAACAAAACAACTACCTACCTACAGCAAAAAAAAAAAACTTAAAAAAACATCATTCGCGCCGTGCCTATGTCATAGCCACCGGCCGTCGCGTCGCGTGTCGGTCAGACTCATCTTTCATGTCTCAGCACAACAGGCTCTGGCAATAAATATGTAATATGTATCTATGCCTGTGTGCGCTTGTGTGCCTCTGTCTTCTGATGCATACCAATACCATACCCATATGGCTCTGTGGCTGGCATTATCTGGCTCTGAGAAAAGTATTGCACAAGAGAGAAGTTAGCTTATAGAAGAGAATCATTCTTCTACTAATACATTCAAATGTATTTACATGAGTTCTGAGTTTGCTTCTAAGGGACACCCACCCTTAAAAGAAAATTATACAAATATAATATTACCCATTAACGCTACGGAAAATTTTATTAAAAATATATTTGAAAAGAGTGTACAGAACATTGAAAAAAGTGTGAAAGAAACAGTTAGTGAAATTATAAGTCAAAAAACAACGTTAATGATATGAGCGAGTTAAAAGAGTGCGTTAAAGAGGCGGTCAGTGAGGGGGTGAAAGCTAAAAGTGAAGAGAAGGAGCAAAAAAATCATATGCATCAATGCTTTTAGGGCTCCCATTTACATAAAGCCGAAAAAACAACAAGAGAGTGAAAAAACAATGAAAGAAGTTAAAGAGAAAATAAATCCTTCAAAATTATCGGTAAAAGTAAATAAAATTTCTAATAAAAAAGATGGTGCCGTCACTATCCAGTGTGAAAATGAAAATGAAAGGAGTGTTATAAGTAAAGAAATTATGGATAAACTAAAAGATAATTATGATATTAAAATGAGTGAAATGAGAAATCCTAAAATTTTAATCCATGGAATGAGGCAAATTTTAAATGGAGACCAAGTGGAAGTGGCTTTGAAAGCACAAAATAAATAAATCAATTTTAAAATAATAAAGTGTACAAAAGTTTTTCCGTCGGCAAAAAACAAATCGATTTACAATGCAATTTTTGAAATTGACGGTGATGCTTTTGCTAAAGTCATGGAAATAAAAAATGTTTATATTGAATGGGATGAGTGCGTTTGTCAAGAGATGCTTTAAATGCTGTGGTTTCAACCATACAGCGGCAAAATATAAGAGTGAGAAAGATATATGAGCAAAGTGTGGTGATGATAATCATAAAACAAATGAGTGTATGAATGCGAATCCCCGTTGCATAAATTGTGTTTTAATGAAAGAGAGATTAGACAATATTGACAATGACATTGATGTTAACCATGATTCCAGGGATGCCAGTTGTCCAATTTTCCAACGAAAACTAAAAATTGAAAGGGAAAAAATTTCGAACGATTATATTTTGGCAAGAAATTTGTATAAAAGTGAACTTCGGGTAGCTAAAGATAATTATATTCAAAAGAAGATTGACACATCGGGTAATCCTCAAAAGCTGTGGATAAATATTAAAAAATTAGTTCTTAAAACCCAGAGAAGTGAAATAAAAAATGTTGCTTTCGACGGAAATATGATTTATAATAGTAAAGACATTGCAAGTGAATTTAATAAGTATTTTATAAGAAGTGTGGAAGATATCATCGCGGATATCCCAAAAATAAATTATTCTGACAGTATTAATAATGTAAGTACTATTTTTACTTTTAAACCGGTTTGCTCGAAAGACATGATTGATATTTTGAAAGTTATGGGTAAAAAAAAAGACTATAAATTTATAAATGCTAAAATGTTTCTAGACGGAATTGAAGTCCTTGGTCCGATACTAAGATAAATTATTAATAAGTCAATGCAGACAGGTTGTTTCCCTAACAGGTGGAAGGAGTCCATGATCGTTCCGATCCAAAAAGTACCAAATACCAATTTATGTGAAGAATACCGACCTGTTAATATGCTGCCTACATATGAGAAAGTTTTAGAAAAGCTTGTGAAAAAACAATTTAGAAGCTACATGGAAGATAATAATTTAATAATTGAACAACAATCAGGTTTTCGTAAGGGTTACTCGTGTGAAACAACATTAAATTGGGTTATCGAAAACTGGAAGAGTGAAGAGGATACAAAAAATACTATCGTTGCAGTGTTTTTAGACTTCAAGCGAGCTTTTGAGACAGTTGATCGTGAAATACTTATTAAAAAACTTTTAAAATACGGAATTAAAGATAAAGAGTTAAAGTGGTTTGAGTCCTATCTTAGTTTTAGAACTCAACGTACTTCAGTGAATAATAGTGTTACTGATCCTGATGTTGTAAGTACTGGAGTACCACAAGGTTCAGTTTTAGGAGTTTTCTTGTTCCTATTGTACATTAATGATATAAACTTAGCAGTGAAATATTGTAAATTGTGTATGTTTGCAGATGATGCTTTACTCCTTATCTCGGGAAAAAATGTTCGAGAATGTTATGAAAAAATAAATATTGACTTAAAATCAATCAGTAAATGGCGCATTATAAACAAAATAAAATTGAATATTAAAAAAACTAAGTATATGTGTATTAATAATACGGAACATAATGCTGTGCGAATTGATAGTGAGAATGTAGATCGTGTTGATGAATTTAAATATTTAGGAGTTGTCATTGATAACAAAATAAATTTGAAAGCTAATACGGATTTTATTTGTAAAAAAGTATCAAAAAAAATATACTTTCTATCGCGGATTAGAAAAAAAGTGTCATTCAGTATGGCAATTAAAATATATAATGCAATTGTTAAACCGCATTTTCAATACTGCTCGACCAATTTATTCTTATCATCTCAAGGCGATATACATATACCGGCTCCAGAGACTTCAAAACAAAGCAATGAGAGTAATTTTAAAATGTGCAAGATTAACTCATATAAAAGACATGTTGAAAAAGTTAAACTGGTTAAATATAGCACAACAAATTAAACTTTACGTGTTATTATTTATCTTTAAAATGAAAAATGAAATTCTTCCTCAGTATTTGTGTAATAATTTAAAATATGTTAGTGAATCCCAACCATTTACCCTTAGAAACGGTCAAAACTTTAGGTTAGCTTATAAATCAACCTCTCGTGGCCAAAATTCAATGATGTACAAAGGTGTTCAATTATATAACATGCTTCCAAGTGAAATTAAATCTACAAGTAATATAAACAAATTTAAAAAAGAAGTGATTAAATATTTAAAATCGGAAAATTAATAATAATCTAAAAACTTGATAAACAAAATGGCTTTTTTAGCCAAATGCATAGCTCATTATCTCTCACTACCCCAATATTTATTCTTTTATATAAATAATACATAATAATAATAATTTTAATGCAATTCAAAATAATAACAACTTATTTGATATAATAAAGAAAAAATAAATATAAGGTCCTCCCCGCGCGAGTTACAAGTTCCACCCACCAGGTCACTAACCTTCCGGTGGCATTTCAACACCTTTAGTTATTATATTTCAAAATGTATAAATTCCTAGAATAAGTTCTTCAATAATTTTGTTATATTTGCAATTCGTAGAATTGACTTTCAAGTAATATTTAATAATGAAATTGTCAGCAAATCTTTGTTCCCATAAAATTAAATAAATCAACATATTGTTTCTCAGAATAATGCATCAGCAGAAAATTATAAATTTGTAAACGATAGAATAAGAAAATTATTTGAAAATAAAAATTATTGTTAGTTCTGACAGCAAACCGATAAGACGTTGTTTTTTTTTATCGCAAACGCTCACCCCACGACCATAACTGGCGCAGTCGAACGGAGCAAGAATATACTTCCGACGGTTTATCGAGAGTAACTTGTTTAAAAGAACTTTGTGAAAAAAAAAAGAAAAAAGAGGCTGCGTGCGACCCACACTGATAACTTCCCATTTGTGATCTTGAAAACTTTATATTTAGTTTTTTTCAAATAACCAAATTTTCTGCGAAACAAACTTTAGCTCTTAAATTCAAACAATCATTATTTTAAGATTAAAGAGCATTTTAATTATTTAAAGAGATTTACGAAATGCACATATATTATAGAGATTGTTGATGTATAAGTTGTTTCCACGTGAATCAGGAGGTAAACTTCCACGCGTTTTTTTAACGAATGTGGAATTTTCTTAGTTCTGTTTAAATTTTTGTTTAAAATGTCAGTTACATAAGTATATGTCAAATATACACCCGCTGTAAAAAATTTTATTATGTATAAAATTAAATATCTAATGGCAAAGTCAATATCATTGCTCGTTCTAAAGATATTCGAGTCGAAAAACCAATTTTACCACTTTTAGTTTATTTTTTTTTATATTTTTTGTCAAAAACAGTCAAATAGATATTTGTCAAAATTTAACCTTTCATAAAGAATTGTACTATGTATAAAATAAAATATTTTAGAAGGCACAATCGTTGTTCGTTCTCAGGATATTCGAGCTGAAATACAATTGTAACTACTTTTCTTTAGAGTTTTTAACAGTTCTTGATTTTTTGTTAAAAAACTGGCCATTCAATATCTACCAAAATTTTATCAGTTGCTAACAATTATGTTTTGTAGAAAATCAAACAAACAAGAAGTCAATATAGTTACCCGTTTTTGAGAAATTTGAGTCGAAAGACAATTTATACCAATTTTTGGTAGAATTTTTTGTAAAAAAACTGTCCACTGAATTTTTTTGAAATTTTCACCAGTAGTCAAAAACAACATTTTTCGTAAAATAAAATTATTTTAAAGTTAATATCGTTTTTCCATCTAAGGATATTCGAGTTATAAAAATTTTTTTTAGTTTTTTTGATTTTAAAAAATAACGGTATATTGATTTTTTTCCAAATTCATATCAAATTTGTATGATGTCATTATGTGTCGGATAAAATTTATTTGAAGTCAATAGCATTATTTGTTCGTGAGATATTTGAGCCCGACCAAAATTTTCACTTCTTTTTTAAACTGCTATAGTAAAAAAACATCTGATTGAATATTAATAAACACCCTTTCAGCTTCTTTCGAAGTTATTATCTGTAAAATAAAATTTATTTCAAGTCGATATCTCTACTCGTTCTTGAGATATCGACGACGAAAAATGGTACCAGAACGTACGAACGTACGAACGTACGTACACACGCACACACAAACATCTCTCTAAAAATGATTGATATAGGCTCTAGGGACCTTGAAACGTCGAGAAATGTCAAAAATTTCAATTTGACAAATCGGACCGATTACAATAACTCCCTATGGGAAGTTAAAAAACAATTAGAAATTCGAATAAAATACTTCCGACGGTTTATCGAGAGTAACTTATTTAAAAGAACTTTGTAAAAAAAAAAGAAAAAAACAATTAGAAATTCGAATAAAATACTTCCGACGGTTTATCGAAAGTGTCGAATCAAAACTTAAGACGGTTTATCTCTTGTTAAAGAGAACCTTTTTTTCAAGTAAATTTAAACTACCACGTGAATTTTAGTAATTTAAGCAATTAGAGAAATTTCACCAGAATTTTCAAAAGTTATACAGTAGACTCACGGTAACGTGAACTATTAAAAACCTAGCGTGTTCACGTTTGCGAAGTTGTCCATGTTTACGAAGGTGTAGTTCTTTAAATTTTCCAAATAAATCAGACATGTGTTTAACTCAAATTCATATATTTTTTTGTTTTTCGGTTTGCACAAACGTAATTCATAAATGTTTTGTTAAGAAAAAATAATTAGGTTGGTTGAAATTAGTGAAAAACATGGGTTATCTTTTTCTGAATTTTCTGTTTTTGCAAATTGCTGAACACGGCCTTTTCGCGGAGACGTTTAAGGACATTCACTTTTTCTTTTAGAGACAAGAATTTCGGTATTTTTCCCGACATATTTCACGAAAAACTTTAGATTAGATCATATCAAATCAGAACCGCACACTAAACTAATAAATTACTAGCCAGGACTCACGAAAAATCATTAACTGGGTTTTCCCCGTTATTTCCACGTTATAGCATTGGGATTCCCCTTTTAGTAAAAAAGATTCGGAAAATCGACAAAACGCATAAAAGAAAGCTATTTCTCCTATGCTGTTACATTTTAAATTTGTTCACGTTATAGGGCTCTCTTACCGTGTTCACGCTACAGAGTAGTCAGTGTAAGAAAAATTATGTTCACGTTAGCCGGTGTTCACGTAAGGCGGAGTTTTTGTTAACGCGAGTCTACTGTAAATGATTTTCACGGGAATTTTTGTATCCTATATATATACCGAAAAATTATTTTACGTGCAATTTCAACCCAATTGTTGCATTGTAAAAATAATGTACATGATATTACAATTGTAGAGGAAAGGGCGGCAAAAACAATATAGCCTATACCTTGAAAATTTGTAAATCCGCCACTGCGGCAGTGCGAACCCTGGCATTCCGCCAGCACAGGCAAATAATCTAAGTGATCAGTTATCACAAGCTTCAAGTGCGTCACTCGCATTCAGTTCTAAATCAATTTTCGAATCCCTACGGATTCCAGATGTTGTTAAAGATTTACCACGTTACGATGGAAATCCGAGACTCCTCTACGACTTCATTAATAATGTGGAAGAAATTTTGCTACACATGAGAGGTCTTACTCAAACACCTTATGCACAGATTATTATTCGTGCTATAAGAAACAAAATCGATGGCCAAGCCAACGAAGTCTTAAACATGTACGGTACCACTCTAAATTGGGAAGAAATAAAAAATAATCATATTTTACATTATTCAGACAAACGAAACGAAACATCCTTAATAAGAGACCTTCATCTGCTTAAACAGGGAAATAAATCTATAGAAGAATTTAATTCTGAAGTTGTCGAACTTCAAGCAGCGCTCAATAATAATGTGCTCATTCATGACACAATTCAAAGTGTAATATTAGCAAAAAGACAACTCTTTCATGAAATGTGTCTCAACTCATTTCTAGCTGGACTAAAAGAACCCCTTGGTTCAAATATAAGAGCCATGAAGCCAGAATCACTAGCTACAGCACTAGCATATTGCATACAAGAACAAAATATGTTCTATATGAAACACGAGTACAGAACACAAAATAAAATTCCATATCCATATAATTACCTTCAAAATAATAAACGCAACACTTTTTACAACACAAACCAACCTAGAAGAACAATAGAAAATCCTATAAATTTTCAACAAATTCGTAATTCACCCAACTTACCATACAAACAACAATTTCCTTACGTAAACCAAATATCACCAAGACAATCTTATCCCTTCTCACAACAAAGAATAAATCCAAACTTTCAGAATAACTTTAATTTTAACAATTTCCCAAAACCACAACAATTTTATCCTTATAACTATAATTTTAAAACTCAAAATAACCACATCCATTATCCAAACCAGAACCAATGGAATTGGGTTCGAATCAAACAAGATTGAAACAATCGACAAATTATAGGCCCACAAACATGACAAATCAAAGCAGACGTAGTACTAACACTCGCAATTTTGAAGAAATGAATAACATTAACACTGAAACCCCAACTGACTACCAACCTCCTTCTTACGTACCTGACTTGACCTATCACACCTCTCTTCAACAAGATACAGACCGATATGTAGACAACAACCAAAATTAAGACCAATACCAATAACAATACAAGGACCAAGACGAAAATCAAAATTTCACTGTCGAAGATCAACAAGCTTTTGAAGCAATGCGTGAGCTAGAAGAAGAGGAAAATTTTCATTTAACTGCCTTGAACAACCAGTTGGTTACCTAGACATAAATAAACACGGATTTATTTTACCCTATATCAACATCTCGTCGCCATTTGGCCACCCTCTAAAAATTCTAATCGACACAGGAGCTTCTGCATCATTCATAAATCCCGAATTCACCACTACTTCATATGTTGAGAGTTGCCAACCAATACAAATTTCCACTGTGTTTAATAATCACAAATTAAACAAGAAAATATCAATTCCTATTTTCGAAGAGTTTAAAGCAACAGGCACAATGACACTTCTTGTTTTCAAATTCCATAACTATTTCGATGGACTGTTAGGTCTTGATGTTCTTACTCAGCTCGGAGCAAAAATCGACCTTAGTAATAAAACCCTAATAACAAAACATTTCACTATCCCACTTCTTTAGCTCCGGAAAAATTACTATCCCTTCAAATACAAAGACAATAGTTAAAATCCCAGTTGATTACCAAAACGGAGACGTTTTTATAAGAAAAACTATTATCAAACCCGACCTTACGATTTCCGAAGGCATTTATACAGCTAAAGAATGGTTTTGCCAAGTAGAAGCCTATAATAGATCCACAACTGACCAAACCTTATTGATAGAACAACCACTCAAAGTAGAACCTTATTCCTCAGGTACCTCTATTGAAATTAACAACTTCAACTTCAAATATAACATCTCTGATACACCCTGCGACATTAGCCAAGAAATTTCTACTTCACACCTCAATCAAGTAGAAAGAAAAGGTCTTTTTAAGACATTAAAAAAATTTGAAGATCTATTCTTCAAAGAAGGACACGATCTAAGCTTTACCAACAAAATAAAGCATGAGATTAAAACTACCAATGACTTACCTATTTACACAAAAACTTATCGTTAGCCCTACTGCCACAAAAAAGAAATCCATCAACAAATAGATAATATGCTCAAGCAAGGCATTATACGCGAAAGCTAATTACCATGGAGTTCACCCGTTTGGGTCGTCCCTAAAAAAAAAGATTTAAGTGGAAAACAAAAATGGAGACTGGTAATAGATTATCGGAAAGTAAATGAGAAAACTGTTTCGGAACGATATCCCATTCCGAATATTAACGAAATCCTAGATAAATTAGGTAAATGCCTTTATTTCTCTACGTTAGACTTGGTTTTCATCAGATCGAAATGGACCCCAAAAGCATTTCTAAAACAGCCTTCTCAGTCGATGGTGGACACTACGAATATTTGCGTATGCCCTTTGGACTAAAAAATGCTCCATCCACTTTCCAAAGAGTCATGGACAGCATACTCAAAGACCTTGTAGGGAAATGTTGTCTCGTATACCTTGACGACATAATAATATATTCCACATCTCTTCAAGAACACCTCGAAAATTTAAATCATGTTCTAAGTAAACTCAAGGAATCTAATCTAAAAATTCAACTAGGGAAATCAGATTTCCTCAAAAAGGAAACCGCGTTCCTAGGACACATTGTGTCAATAGATGGCGTCAAACCAAACCCCGAAAAAATTCATGCTATCCAACAATTTCCAATACCCAAAACTCAAAAAGATATCAAGTCATTCTTAGGCCTTCTTGGATATTATAGAAAGTTCATTAAGGACTTTGCAAAATTAGTAAAACCATTAACAGCATGTTTAAAAAAAGATAGCAAAATAGAGATAACAGAAAACTATAAAAGAACCTTCGAAATGTGTAAACATATTCTCTCAAATGATCCCATTTTACAATACCCCGATTTTTCAAAACCCTTCAATGTAACCACCAATGCAAGTAATTTTGCTATTGGCGCTGTCTTATCCCAAGGTCCCATAGGAAGCGATAAGTCCGTATGTTATGCTAGTAGAACTCTTTCATCTTCTGAAGTAAACTATTCGACTATAGAAAAAGAACTACTAGCTGTAGTCTGGGCCACCAAATATTTTAGGCCCTACCTTTTCGGACAAAAATTCAAAATAATCACCGACCATAAACCTTTAGTTTGGATCATGAATTTGAAAGATCAGAACTCGAAACTCATAAGATGGAGACTAAAACTTGAAGAGTATGATTACGAAATCATACATAAAAATGGCAAAACAAACACTAATGCCGATGCCCTTAGTAGAGTCAAAATACAAAATCCTCAGAATATAGAAATTAACGTAAATGATTCTCTTTCTGTAGAAGGAACAAGTGGAACGAAAATCCACTCAGCCTTAGAAGATCTAAATGACGGCATACCCATCGCCGAAAGACTCTTAAATGAGTTTAGTCTTCAAACCATCTTAGAAATTAACAACAAAGGATCGCCAATGACAATAGAAACAATTTTTAAAAATAAGCAAAGGAGAATTATCCGAGAACCACAATTTACAGAAAATATCATTATAGACATTTTAAAAAAGTTTTTTATCACCCAACAAACTTAGCGCAATCTACACAGATGATCAAACATTTCGCATAATTCATTCCGTATATTCAAAATATTTTTCAGCTAATAACACATTTAAAATAATTCGCTGCAAAGAATTGCTTATTGATATTAGATTACCAGACGAGCAAGAACAACTTATTAAAAATTACCACAACAGCTTTAATCACAGAGGTATAGAAGAAACGCTACTACACATAAAACGAAAATACTATTTCCCATACTTAAAAACCAAAATTACTGAAACCATTAACAATTGCGATACGTGCCAACTTCTTAAGTATGACAGGAAACCTCAAAAGACAGAATTCCAAAAACCAGAAACGCCAATCAAACCACTAGACATTTTACACCTCGACATTTACACTATTAACAATAAAACGATCCTTACCATTTTAGATAAATTTTCAAAATTTGCTGCAGCTTTTACATTACCTTCCAGAACGAGTATTCTCGCTGTTAAATCAATAAAACAATATATAAGCCTACACGGCATCCCAGCAAAAATTGTAACTGACCAAGGCTCGGAATTTACTTCTAACATATTTAAAGATCTCTGTAAAAAATATGACATAAAATTTCACATTAAATCGTTTCAACAATCATCCAGTAACTCTCCCGTTGAACGTCTTCATTCAACCCTGACAGAAATCTATAGAATTATTTTAGCCATGTGTAAAGAAAAGAAAATACAAATAGACCACGAAGAAATTCTATTTGACACATTATTTACATATGTATAATAACGCCATCCATTCAGCTACGAAATTTACTCTATTCGAACTCTTTTATGGAAGACCATATTCATTTATTAAAAACCTTTCTTTTAATGAGGAACATGACTATATATCTAAACTTACCCAATTTCAAGAAATATTTTTTCCAAAAATCAAAGAAAAATTAGAAAAAGACACAGGCAAAAGAATCGATAAACTTAATATTGATAGAAAAAAACCAGAGGATAGAAACATAGGAGAAAGTATATATAGAAAGGAATGTAGGAGAAACAAATTTACTCCCAGATTCTCCAAACATAAAGTAAGTAAGAATAACAAAATAACAATTGTCACAACAGGAAACAAAAAAATACATAAATGTAGAATAAGTAAGAAAAAGAAACATACATAACATGTTCAGCAACAAACAAATTATTTTTAATAGATTCTCAACTATAAACGGACAGACAATAGAAATTCAAGACATGAGCAGGAACCAAGGAATTATCGAACATAAACTAGGACCAGCAAAAACTATCAGTGACTACAACCGACTCATACACATACAATAATAGACCTAGACTTGTACAAAGGAAACATAAATAAAATTTCTGACTCATTGGACATTTTCGAAAAAGAATTCACACTCAAAGACACGACTAAAATCATTAGACTTAAACTAAAAGACTTAACTGGGAAAATAGCGACTCTAACACCGAAATTGAGAAAAAAAGAGGACTTATTAATGGATTAGGAACAGCTATCAAATTCATAACTGGAAACATGGACGCCTATGACGCGGAAAAGCTTAACCTTGAAATAGAATCCTTAAAAACCACTAATACCTACCAAAATCAAGCCGTAATTAGTCAAGCAAAATTAAATTCACAGATGAAAGAAAGATTTCAAAACCTAACGGGGCACATAAATAAACAACAAGATAAAATTCAAAATTTTTTGAACAATACAATCCAACAAACCAATAATAACCTTAGACGCAGCGAAAACTTCATACTACAAGCGCAATATCTGAATCAAGTTAGCTACAACATAGATCTGTTAACAAATCATATAAACAACATAGCCAAAGCTGTTATTCTAGCAAAACTTAACGTCATTCCTAAGTTCATACTAAACCTAGACGAACTTGAACAGATACAGAAATTTTTTGATGCACAGTCCTTTCAAACGAACATATTTATATAACTTAACGATTCTTTATGTATTGGCCGGTTATTGCAAAACCAAAGATCACATTGTACTCTCAGCGAGCTTGGAAGAACAGAGAACATCATACAGCAACCGGAGCCAAACCATTTAATTCTTATTAATGTACCTCTAACTACCATTAAATCTACTTGCAGCAACATTACATACACCGTAAAAGGAACTGCACTTTTACGATATAAAAACTGTTCCGTCAACATCAACAATATTATATACAACGATAACCCAGCAACCTACCTGGATGAGATCCACATCATACCAGCATCCTCTGCCGAAATCAACTCAAACATAACCATCGAGAAGATCAGATCAAGAGAAGCCACAACTTTGTCGCTCGAATCCCATCAGATCCTTCTGGTCCATCGCTCAATTCCAAAGGGGGAGGAGTTACAAGTTCCACCCACCAGGTCACTAACCTTCCGGTGGCATTTCAACACCTTTAGTTATTATATTTCAAAATGTATAAATTCCTAGAATAAGTTCTTCAATAATTTTGTTATATTTGCAATTCGTAGAATTGACTTTCAAGTAATATTTAATAATGAAATTGTCAGCAAATCTTTGTTCCCATAAAATTAAATAAATCAACATATTGTTTCTCAGAATAATGCATCAGCAGAAAATTATAAATTTGTAAACGATAGAATAAGAAAATTATTTGAAAATAAAAATTATTGTTAGTTCTGTCAGCAAACCGATAAGACGTTGTTTTTTTTTTTATCGCAAACGCTCACCCCACGACCATAACTCGCGCGGGTTGGGAGGGGAAAGAGGGCGGGGCATAATAATAATAATAATTTCGTTTCAATTATTTCAACTCTCTCGATCCAACCTTCAATTGAATTTTTAAGAGCAGTGATGTCGTCATCAATTTTTTTGGATAACTTCTTTTCTGACTCCGAAATTTTTAAGCTAAGAGAAGATGTAATGAACTCACTTTGTTTACAGTTCTAAAAACATTCAATTTGAAAGGACATACAATTTATTTATTTATTTATTTATTAGTAACAATTTCTTAAAATGTAAAATTAATTGAATGATAATCAAAAGAAGAAAAAAAATGAAACTGACAAAAGAATTATGGTATCATAATAAATCATATATTTTAATATAAAAAATAGTAAAAAAATTAATTTAAGAAGAAAAAAAAAGAAATAAAGAAAAGAAAAATTAAAAAAAAAATTGTTGCATTTAATAAAGAAAAAATAAATAATTTAAGTTATGAATCTGAAGGTTGTATATCATTAAAGAGCCTCAAAGTACCGTCTAAGTCTCGTCTTGAACCGAGTGCTGCATCCTACCATCAGTATTACCAAAGGTAGGGAATTCCACAACCGAATCGCGTATATAAATTATGTTTTTACACGTTTAAAACATTAAAAAAAAACCTTATTTATTTAAAAAGGAATTAATTACAATTATGATTTCGACTGGCAGCGATTCTGCCTAGCAAAAGAATCACTAAAATTTACTTAAAAATCTAAGCTTAAATAATAAATAAATGATGATGTTGCGATAGGTGTCGTTGTCCCACAGGTTGATGTTCTCGGTTGCAGGTTGCTGTTCCCACAGTTATGCTGAGTTAGGGTCTGCAACGAACGTGTGCAATGAATTTGATATTTTTTGCTGTTGTTAATGTTCATCGTTGAAGATCATGCAAGGGGCACATGACTTAAACTTTTGTGGCGTTAACTCCTCCACCCTTAATTTCGAACGTCCTTTTCGCTTCCTACTGCGGTACCCGCTTCGCACTCCCTCGTTGTTCGCTTTATCGGTCGATTCAAGCGTGATTCACTGCACTTATTTTACTTTTTTGAGTCACAATTAGTTTGGTTTTTTTTTTCAAGATTACACTGCGTGCTGCTTAAGGACGACTTTTATGAGTTTTAGAACACTTTGGGTTGTTTTTCTTAGTTATATTGGCGGCGTGCTGCTTGAGGACGACTCATGTTAATAAACTATAAAACACTTTGGGTTGCTTTTATTAGTTACATTCACGGCGTGCTGCTTGAGGACGACTTATGTTTATGAACTTTAAAGCACGTTGGCGCCAATTATGTTTTTACACGTTTAAAACATTAAAAAAAAAACTTTATTTATTTAAAAAGGAATTAATTACAATTACGATTTCGACTGGCAGCGATTCTGCCTAGCAAAAGAATGACTAAAATTTACTTAAAAATCTAAGCTTAAATAATAAATAAATGATGATGTTGCAATAGGTGTCGTTGTCCCACAGGTTGATGTTCTCGGTTGCAGGTTGCTGTTCCCACAGTTATGCTGAGTTAGCGTCTGCAACGAACGTGTGCAATGAATTTGATATTTTTTGCTGTTGTTAATGTTCATCGTTGAAGATCATGCAAGGGGCACATGACTTAAACTTTTGTGTCGTTAACTTACACAAAATTGACGACTAGACATAAGATAACAGTAGCGTAGCGGGATCAGATCAAAGATTTTATTTGAGCGCGTAAACTGTATTTTGTTTAAAAGATATTGTGGTTTTTTTGTTTGCAGAATATTATTAAGCAATGTTAGTGTTCTTAAAGCAAATAAATTATCTAGAGACACACCATGTATTTTTTTAGCATATGCAGAGATATGATCATATCTGCTCAGACCGAAAACATATCTTGCTACACTATTATAAACAACATTTAGCTTCCTTTTGTCCCTAAAATTACAATTACCAAAAATTTCACAACCATATAGCAGTAGAGGAATCAGAAGTGATTTGGCTAATATCATTCTTGTTTTGATTGGGGTTATTTGTTGAGTAGTCCATAACATTCGTAAGCCTCCATACACTCTTCCAATAGTTTCATTTATGTGATTTGTCCAGGTCAGTGTTCTATTGAACACTATCCCTAGGTTTTTTGCTGAGTCAGCAAACTTAATCGGAATGTTGTTAAGAAGTATAGAGGGAAAATAAGAAGTTTCTAATAATTATTTTGAAATAATCAGACACTTAGTCTTTGTTATATTCAGACAGAGTCCATTAGATTGCGACCATAGTTGAACCTTATTAAGATCCTCATTTATCTCCCAAGCTCCATTTTCTTTAAAACCAAGGGGACAACTATATCGAAGCTGGACGTCATCAGCATACATATGAAAGGACGAATTGAAACCTAGAGACGGAAGCTCATTTATATACATCGTAAATAGAAGAGGTCCCAAAATGGATCCTTGGGGGACACCTCTGCTTAATGGAAGGAAAGATGACGTTTGATTATTAGCAACCACTGCTTGATATCTTGAAGATAAATACGAATAAATAAGTTTCGTTGAAGATGAGGTAAACTCAAATTTCTCCATAAGTTTAGTGCATAAAATATGCTGGTAAACAGTATCAAATGACTTCGAGAAGTCTAACAGTGTGAGGAAGGTAACATTCTTCTTATCCACATTCTCCCTTATTTCTTCTATAACATTTATAAGAGCTGTGGTGAAGCTATGACCTGGACGAAATCCAGATTGGTTGGTCTAATCTGTGTATTCAGAATTTTTTCTAGAACTTTAGATAAGAATGGTAAAATAGCTTAGGACGGTACTCGTTACGATTTTTCGGTATAGGAATAATCTTCGCTCGTTTCCAATTCGCTGGAAAAACTCCAAAAATGATATTGTGGTTTTTTTGTTTGCAGAATATTATTAAGCAATGTTAGTGTTCTTAAAGCAAATAAATTATCTAGAGACACACCATGTATTTTTTTAGCATATGCAGAGATATGATCATATCTGCGCAGACCGAAAACATATCTTGCTACACTATTATAAACAACATTTAGCTTCCTTTTGTCCCTAAAATTACAATTAGGTACCAAAAATTTCACAACCATATAGTAGTAGAGGAATCAGAAGTGATTTGGCTAATATCATTCTTGTTTTGATTGGGGTTATTTGTTGAGTAGTCCATAACATTCGTAAGCCTCCATACACTCTTCCAATAGTTTCATTTATGTGATTTGTCTAGGTCAGTGTTCTATTGAACACTATCCCTAGGTTTTTTGCTGAGTCAGCAAACTTAATCGGAATGTTGTTAAGAAGTATAGAGGGAAAATAAGAAGTTTCTAATAATTATTTTGAAATAATCAGACACTTAGTCTTTGTTATATTCAGACAGAGTCCATTAGATTGCGACCATAGTTGAACCTTATTAAGATCCTCATTTATCTCCCAAGCTCCATTTTCTATAAAACCAAGGGGACAACTATATCGAAGGTGGACGTCATCAGCATACATATGAAAGGACGAATTGAAACCTAGAGACGGAAGCTCATTTATATACATCGTAAATAGAAGAGGTCCCAAAATGGATCCTTGGGGGACACCTCTGCTTAATGGAAGGAAAGATGACGTTTGATTATTAGCAACCACTGTTTGATATCTTGAAGATAAATACGAATAAATAAGTTTCGTTGAAGATGAGGTAAACTCAAATTTCTCCATAAGTTTAGTGCATAAAATATGCTGGTAAACAGTATCAAATGACTTCGAGAAGTCTAACAGTGTGAGGAAGGTAACATTCTTCTTATCCACATTCTCCCTTATTTCTTCTATAACATTTATAAGAGCTGTGGTGAAGCTATGACCTGGACGAAATCCAGATTGGTTGGTCTAATCTGTGTATTCAGAATTTTTTCTAGAACTTTAGATAAGAATGGTAAAATAGCTATAGGACGGTACTCGTTACGATTTTTCGGTATAGGAATAATCTTCGCTCGTTTCCAATTCGCAGGAAAAACTACAGTCTTTAAGATGGTATTGAAGAGATTGGTAATGGGTTTCAATGTATAGGAAAGAGTAGCCTTTAAAAATACTGGATGGATATTATCAAAACCAACTGAATTAGATTTTATAGATAGGCAGAACTTGAGAACATCTTCTTCATTCACGTTGAAAAAATGAAAAAACTAAAACCATTTAATGATAAGCTGTTAGCTTCCAAATTTAAAGAATAAGAGCGACCAATTTGTGGAAAGGATGAGAGAGATATAAACTTTTCATTCAACTCATCTCAGTTAATACCACTATTTGAGTTATTTGTATGTTTACCAACACCTATATCTTTAAGATTTTTCCAAAGCTTATACCCAGCCAAAGAAGGATTTAGTCGTGTAGAATAATAACGTTTTTTTTTGATTCCCTGATCTCAAATACAACTTTATTTCTCAGGTCGGTATAAGCCTTTCGAAATACTTCAATCCTAAAGCGTCTCCATGTCTTATAGCCTATATTGCGTTGACTGATTAGTATTTTTATGTTGTTGCAAAACCATGGTTGTTCTTTATACCTAATAATTTTTGTTTTGACGGGAACGTGAACATTAAAAAGGAAATTTAAATTATCCTGAATAAATTCAGTCTGATCATCAACAGAAACCATTTTTGAAACTTGTGAGAAATCTATAGATTGTAAATCGTATTCCAGTCGATTGTAATTTATGTTTTTGAAATCCCTAAAACTGTAGCTATTGATAGAATCAAGAGGCTCACACTCAAAAGTTATGTGCAACAGGTCGTGATGTGAGAAGCACGATGCAGAAAATTGATCGAAGTGAAGAACTTTATTTAGGTGGCTTACAAAAAATACATCAAGAAGGGTACTAGATTCATTGGTAAAGTGTGTTGGATTTGATGTATTCACTGGATGCATGCTGAGAGCTTTCAAGTCTTCAGCGAGTGTGGATTCTAAAAGCAGATTGCTATTGAGATCCCCTCCTAATATAATATGTGGTGACACATTAGTCAACTCATCTAACTTTGATAATAATGAAGTGGTATTAACATTTCTATTAGGTCTGTATGCACATCCTAATACGATTTTGTTGTCCTTGCAAGAAATTTTAATAAATAAAAAATTAACATCATCATTATGTAAAGATTCACATAAAAATTCTGGCTCTAACCCACCTCGCACATAAATAGCCACTCCACCCCCAATTCTACCTACTCTGTCCCGTCTGAAAAGATTGAAGCCTCTTAAATCATACAAAGAATCATTTATATCCGGTCGAAACCATGTTTCAGTCACATACACAACATCCACCTTAGAATTCATTCTATTCTAAACTCTCGTACGCTTTAGTCGCTTTCTCTATTTTTCTCAGTATGCCTACTTGTGCTTTATGTAATAAAGTTGAACCCATCGATTATTTTTCGTGTGGTGTCTGTAATTCTTTATTGCATTTTACATGTGCTAAAATCAAGAAAACCGACTACAACTACATTAAATCCAAAAAAAACTTCTTTATAAAATGTGATAAATGTCTCACCAATGTACTAAATAACTATATAATTAATATTGACAATTTAGTGCAAGGTGTACTTGTAAATTTAAATTGCCTAAAAAATGATTTTCCCCTTTTGTGCAATATAAACAGTGAAGTGGGTGTGTCAACTAGAAGTATGACCAAAGAAAAGGTTATTGACCTTACTGCGGATAATAACCAAAACAAAAAGTGTTCCCCTGCTCTCCCCTTGCATAAAAGAAAGTTATCTCTCTCATCCTCATCATTAGCTAAATCACCTGCTCTGACTCATAACTCTCGTCCACCGTCCTCTAGTATGAACAAGAACAAGAGTGCAAATAGAACCAATATAAACAAACCGGTTTTTTCAACCACAGCCGTTCACGTCTCATCTCCTGCTCTTATTAATAAACATAAATTCAGTGATGATAGACAGAATGGCGAAAGAGAAAACCAAAATATTGAGTTGGATGTTGTTGGTGCTAATAAGGTTGTCGATATAGATCTCGTTGCCGATGTGACTGCCACTGCTGAATGTGATGCACCTCAAGTTGCTGCTGCTGTAGTTGTTTGTAATGATGATGCCAATATAGGTTTGACTACCACTGCCGATGATGACGATAGAAAGAATGTTCTCATTGCCGATATGCTTAACACTGCTGATGGTGATGGACCTCAAGTTGCTGCTGCTGTTGTTGTTGGTAATGACGATGCCGATACAGGTTTCGTTGCCGCTTTGGCTACCACTGCCGATGGTGATGCATCTCTCGTTGATGCTGCTGTTGTTGTCGCCGCCGCCGACGCTGCTGATCAAATCCCTATCCCTTCTCCACTGCCAAATGCTCTTTCTAATAAATACGATGATTTAAATGTAAACATAAACAATGAAAGTCAAAATTCGAGGAAAAATAAAAGAATTAAAAAACATCGAAATGATTGTTTATTGGGGAGTGGATTTAGTAATTTAAATACTTTGACATCTTCTGTTTGGTTACACATTTCAAAATTTAACGTTGACACCAAACCTGAAGATATAATTAATCATATATCTGTTCAGTCTAATATTCCCAAATCCTATTTTAAATGCTTCAGACTTATTAAAAAAGGTGTATCTCTAACAGATGTGTCTCATGTGAATTTTAAACTGAGTGTCCCCTCTGATTGTTATAATAAACTTATGAGTGACTCTTCCATATGGCCTATGTTCGTTAAGGTGAAAAAGTTCATTAACCATCCAAAAAACGACGAGGTGGGCCAATTAGTGAATCTGACGTAAGAATTTATGAACCAAACTTAAATCCTGGACCTTCTAAATCATCTTTAAATGAATTCAACGTTGCTGCTTCATCAAGTAATTTATCGTTTTATTATCAAAATGTAGGAGGTATTAGAACTAAGCTAGAATCATTATATCTTATTTTTGCATCTTGTTCTTATGATATTATATTATTAACTGAAACTTGGTTAACAGAAAATCAATTAACATCCGAATTATTTAACTCAGATTATACTGTATTTAGAAAAGATAGATCTTATTTAATTACCGATAAGGAAAGAGGGGGTGGTGTTCTCATCGTCATTCGTTCGTCTTTGTCGTGTAAAGAAGTTAAACTTAACTCAAATATTATATCCACAACTACGAGTACTTACGATATTGATCAATTGATTGTTACTTTGACTTTATGTGTTAATATTGAATTATTTATTATTATTAACTATATTCCTCCAAGGAGTTCTTATGAATGTTATAATATATTTCTACAAAATTGTAAATCTATACTTGAAAACTTAAATCCATCACAACATATAATTTGTATAGGTGATTTTAATCTAGGAAATATTAAGTGGTTATTGGATTCAGACGATAATTTGTTAGTTCCATTTGATGTTACTTCTGAAATTGAGATTAATTTAATTGACTTTTTTAGTCAGTTTGACTTGATACAAATCAATCATATTTTCAATAGTTTAGGTCGGATACTTGACCTTATTTTTGTTGATAAAGAATTTAATGTTTATGTTGAAAAATCTGATTTTCCAATTGTTAATAACTCTGTCCACCATATTGCACTCGAAGGAAACTTATGTTTTTATACTTATATGAAAAATGTTTTAAATGATAATACTTTTACACCTAATTTTAACAAGGCTAACTTTGATGCAATGAATGAATATTTTTTATCTATTCCTTGGGAATCGTGTTTGTCTAAAATTGAATTAAACAATGCTAATGATACTCTTGTTTCTATTGTCAATGAAGCTGTGCGTAGATTTGTACCGAACAAAAAAGCCAAATCTAGGAGTAATCCTGCATGGTTTAACAAGAGACTTATAAATCTTAAAAATAGAAAAAATAAATCTTTTAAGTTACTCAAAACTATTCAAAAAGAATTCGATACGCTCAATAAGTTTTTGTATCGGGCTTATTTGTTCTCTATTGAGTCTAATATTAAATATAACAGTGTCAACTTTTGGAATTATATTAACGCTAAGCGTAAAAGTACCTAATGGGTATCCAAGCTGTATGAAGTACTTGAACAAATCAACGAGTGATGTTCAAGAAATCTGTAATTTATTTGCTGTTTATTTTCAATCTGTATACTCCACGAACACTCCAACGAATGTTGATTTACCAAAAGTTTCCACCATCGTTAATATAGGGTCTATGGTTTTGTCGTCTTCTGAAGTAGAATCAGCCTTATTAGGTTTAGATACCAACACAACGGCAGGTCCTGATGGTATCCCACAAATTTTATTGCTTAAATGTGCCTCATCCTTAGCTATTCCATTAACAGCTATTTTTAACCTGTCGCTTTCGAAAGGTAAATTTTTAGAATGTTGGAAACTGTCCTACATAACACCAATTTTTAAATCTGGATCTAAACAAGAAATTATTAATTATAGACCAATCTGCAAAATATCTGCTCTTCCTAAGTTATTTGAGAAAATAGTTTGTGACAAGCTTACTTTTCAATTAAAACAATTTGTATCCGATTTCCAACACGGCTTTATTTCTGGAAGGTCTACATCTACCAATCTTACACTAATGACTAATTATATCATTAATAATTTTGAATCTTATCGTCAAACTGACATAATATTTACTGATTTTGCAAAAGCATTTGACCGCGTTAATCATTATATTCTTTTACACAAACTCACGGAACTGGGGTTTCATTCTAAGTTTCTTGATTGGTTGAAATCGTATTTAACATTGAGAGTTCAAGTGGTAAAGATTGACGATCATCACTCCAGTCAAATATTTGTTCCGTCCGGCGTCCCTCAGGGTAGCCATTTAGGTCCATTAATGTTCGTGGTTTTTATTAACGATATTCCCAAAATCTTTCAATACTCTCAGTGTCTTCTTTTTGCAGATGACCTCAAACTTTATCGAAGTATTAAATGCTGTGATGACTGTGTTTTATTGAAAAATGACTTAAATAAGCTGGCTGAATGGTGTAATATAAACGCCCTACATCTGAATATTTCAAAATGCCAAGTTATGACTTGTTTTCGTACGATTTCTCCAATATTATACGATTATCAAATTGATAGTTTTTCCTTGGAGCGAGTGGCTCAAAAAAAAGACCTAGGTGTTATCCTTGATACCAAACTGTCTTTCCTTCCTCATATCGAATACATTATAAACAAATCAAACCAAATGTTAGGATTCATCAAAAGAAACAGTAAAGATTTCACAGATCCGTATACTGTAAAAACTCTTTTTATCTCTCTCGTTCGATCCTTGCTTGAGTATTGCAACACAGTTTGGAACCCGTACTACAATAATTCGTGTGTAAGAATCGAAAAAATTCAAAAAAATATTTCAAGGTTTATGTATTATAAACTTCATTGGGGTACTGCTATTCCTTCTTATGAAACTAGATGTCTCTTATTTGGTATGCAGAGTTTGGCAGATCGGCGTGCATATTTTGCGATAATGTTCATTAGAGATATACTTTCATATCATATTAAATGTGCACAACTTCTTGAACTAATATCTATTCGCGTTCCTAGTTATAATTCCAGAGATTATATTCTTTTTTATGAGCAATTTCATAGATCTAATTATGGTCGGAATGAACCGGTTTCTCGTTGCATCAGGGTAGCAAATTCAGTTTGTACAAGGTTAGACTTTTTCAGAATTTGTACTAGAGATACCTTTAAAATTTATGTTTTGAATGTACTTAGATCTACTTGATGCTTGTAAATACATATTTATATATATTAAGGTATTTTTTTTTTTGTATATATTAACGTAGTTATATAGTGATATATTGTATCTATTAGTCTATAAGAGAATTTTGTTCTTTGATTGATGAATAAATAAATAAATAAATAAATAAAAGAATCTGCAAACAAATACCTAAATTCATCGATTTTCGGAAGCAAACTCTGGGCGTTTATACAACAGACCTGAAGACCAGTACGCTGACTATACACAAAGTGTTAATCATACTACGAGAGATGTTATTACCAGCAGCTTTGGAGTTCCCATTATTGTTTACTATATTAGGGCCAAACATTAATAAAAATTAAAAATAATTGGCGGCTGATAAAGCACACCTTCAGACAACTCACATAGAATGCATCATCGATAGGTAGACTCTAGACTCGACCTGACAAAAAAAAAAGGCTCAAACTCAGAGACAAACAAAAAATAAGAATTAAATACAAGATTAGATAAAGGTATGGTAAATTTCATTATTAAATGCATTACAGTTGTTTTTGAATTATTATAAATTATTATTTAAAATTTATGTTTTGAATGTACTTAGATCTACTTGATGCTTGTAAATACATATTTATATATATTAAGGTATTTTTTTTTTGTATATATTAACGTAGTTATATAGTGATATATTGTATCTATTAGTCTATAAGAGAATTTTGTTCTTTGATTGATGAATAAATAAATAAATAAATAAATAAAAGAATCTGCAAACAAATACCTAAATTCATCGATTTTCGGAAGCAAACTCTGGGCGTTTATACAACAGACCTGAAGACCAGTACGCTGACTATACACAAAGTGTTAATCATACTACGAGAGATGTTATTACCAGCAGCTTTGGAGTTCCCATTATTGTTTACTATATTAGGGCCAAACATTAATAAAAATTAAAAATAATTGGCGGCTGATAAAGCACACCTTCAGACAACTCACATAGAATGCATCATCGATAGGTAGACTCTAGACTCGACCTGACAAAAAAAAGGCTCAAACTCAGAGACAAACAAAAAATAAGAATTAAATACAAGATTAGATAAAGGTATGGTAAATTTCATTATTAAATGCATTACAGTTGTTTTTGAATTATTATAAATTATTATTTAAAATTTATGTTTTGAATGTACTTAGATCTACTTGATGCTTGTAAATACATATTTATATATATTAAGGTATTTTTTTTTTTGTATATATTAACGTAGTTATATTGTGATATATTGTATCTATTAGTCTATAAGAGAATTTTGTTCTTTGATTGATGAATAAATAAATAAATAAATAAATAAAAGAATCTGCAAACAAATACCTAAATTCATCGATTTTCGGAAGCAAACTCTGGGCGTTTATACAACAGACCTGAAGACCAGTACGCTGACTATACACAAAGTGTTAATCATACTACGAGAGATGATATTACCAGCAGCTTTGGAGTTCCCATTATTGTTTACTATATTAGGGCCAAACATTAATAAAAATTAAAAATAATTGGCGGCTGATAAAGCACACCTTCAGACAACTCACATAGAATGCATCATCGATAGGTAGACTCTAGACTCGACCTGACAAAAAAAAAGGCTCAAACTCAGAGACAAACAAAAAATAAGAATTAAATACAAGATTAGATAAAGGTATGGTAAATTTCATTATTAAATGCATTACAGTTGTTTTTGAATTATTATAAAAAAAATTAATAAGATTAAATAAAGGAAATTTTTAATTAATAAAAAGAAATAAGAAAAAATATTATATATATTTAAAAGATGAAATTAAATTATTTATTCAAAAGAAGAGAGAAAAAAATATGTATTGAGAATTTAAATGCAAAAAAGAGTGTAAGTGTAAGTTCTTAAAAGAAGACAGAGGGTGATGATTTATCGTTTTTTCTTCTTAATCTTCGTAATCAGCTTCATTTGTTGTCGTCAGGTCAGCAGCAAGAGCAGCCAAATCCTCAGCATTAGTTATTATTATTATTATTGGTTTCTCATTTTTATTTTTTTTTATATGGACTAATCCACGCATCGTAAAAACGGAGAATAGTTTTTGATCTCTTTTAAGTTTGATTGCATTCTGCAAAAGAGAATGATTTTTCGCCGTTAAGCATTCATGAATGAAAACCACACAGTCATCATTCTCATCGAACCCAAGATCTCGAAGCCGCAGTGGTTGGTGCGATGTCATTCGGTAATTAGCAATCGATCGTAGAACATTGCTTTTGTCGGTCGGGGTCAAGAATTTGATAACAATTGGTGCGTGTGGATATTTGTTGTTTTGTTGTCTTAAACGGAAAATATTTTTAAGCGAAGGCGGTTGAATATCACCAATCTGTACGCACATGTGATTAAACATCGATTTTAAGTTTTCGTTGGGTAAACAGGGAACACCTTGAAGCAGCCCAACGCTACTTATTTCTTTTTGTTGATATTTTTCTTCGGTTTGGTCCAAACGTGTTAAAATATTGTTAATGTTTTCACAGTGATGGTTCAGTTGTTGTTTTAGTTGGTCATTTTCCCGTTGTATAGTGTCTATGCCATTTAATTTCGTTTCAATTATTTCAACTCTCTCGATCCAACCTTCAATTGAATTTTTAAGAGCAGTGATGTCGTCATCAATTTTTTTGGATAACCTCTTTTCTGACTCCGAAATTTTTAAGGTAAGAGAAGATGTAATGAACTCACTTTGTTTACAGTTCTAAAAACATTCAATTTGAAAGGTAACTGGCAAAAGGTAAATGTCATTAAAAAAACATATAAAGAACATAAAATTTATTTATTTATTTATTTATTAGTAACAATTTCTTAAAATGTAAAATTAATTGAATGATAATCAAAAGAAGAAAAAAAATGAAACTGACAAAAGAATTATGGTATCATAATAAATCATATATTTTAATATAAAAAATAGTAAAAAAATTAATTTAAGAAGAAAAAAAAAAGAAATAAAGAAAAGAAAAATTAAAAAAAAAATAGTTGCATTTAATAAAGAAAAAATAAATAATTTAAGTTATGAATCTGAAGGTTGTATATCATTAAAGAGCCTCAAAGTACCGTCTAAGTCTCGTCTTGAACCGAGTGCTGCATCCTACCATCAGTATTACCAAAGGTAGGGAATTCCACAACCGAATCGCGTATATAAATTATGTTTTTACACGTTTAAAACATTAAAAAAAACCTTATTTATTTAAAAAGGAATTAATTACAATTATGATTTCGACTGGCAGCGATTCTGCCTAGCAAAAGAATCACAAAAATTTACTTAAAAATCTAAGCTTAAATAATAAATAAATGATGATGTTGCGATAGGTGTCGTTGTCCCACAGGTTGATGTTCTCGGTTGCAGGTTGCTGTTCCCACAGTTATGCTGAGTTAGCGTCTGCAACGAACGTGTGCAATGAATTTGATATTTTTTGCTGTTGTTAATGTTCATCGTTGAAGATCATGCAAGGGGCACATGACTTAAGCTTTTGTGGCGTTAACTCCTCCACCCTTAATTTCGAACGTCCTTTTCGCTTCCTACTGCGCTGTGGTACCCGCTTCGCACTCCCTCGTTGTTCGCTTTATCGGTCGATTCAAGCGTGATTCACTGCACTTATTTTACTTTTTTGAGTCACAATTAGTTTGGTTTTTTTTTCAAGATTACACTGCGTGCTGCTTAAGGACGACTTTTATGAGTTTTAGAACACTTTGGGTTGTTTTTCTTAGTTATATTGGCGGCGTGCTGCTTGAGGACGACTCATGTTAATAAACTATAAAACACTTTGGGTTGCTTTTATTAGTTGCATTCACGGCGTGCTGCTTGAGGACGACTTATGTTTATGAACTTTAAAGCACGTTGGCGCCAATTATGTTTTTACACGTTTAAAACATTAAAAAAAACTTTATTTATTTAAAAAGGAATTAATTACAATTACGATTTCGACTGGCAGCGATTCTGCCTAGCAAAAGAATGACTAAAATTTACTTAAAAATCTAAGCTTAAATAATAAATAAATGATGATGTTGCAATAGGTGTCGTTGTCCCACAGGTTGATGTTCTCGGTTGCAGGTTGCTGTTCCCACAGTTATGCTGAGTTAGCGTCTGCAACGAACGTGTGCAATGAATTTGATAATTTTTGCTGTTGTTAATGTTCATCGTTGAAGATCATGCAAGGGGCACATGACTTAAACTTTTGTGTCGTTAACTTACACAAAATTGACGACTAGACATAAGATAACAGTAGCGTAGTGGGATCAGATCAAAGGTTTTATTTGAGCGCGTAAACTGTATTTTGTTAAAAAGATATTGTGGTTTTTTTGTTTACAGAATATTATTAAGCAATATTAGATGTTCAAATGGTAGACATGTGCATTCAAGAGGACACAAGCGTCCACAGGTTTTTCTCAAAACCCACCTCTGTCTATCAACTCCTGCTCTCACCTCCTCGCGGTGAACATCGGGTGCCAAGTACCTCAACTGGAGATTGGGTGCAAACCCCAGTGGAAAGTTGTTGGAGGCAGCAAACGAGAGAGGGGGGGAGAGGTGTTTCCACTAAGGCACCTCTCCTTATCCAGACGGCAGCGGAGGAATTCCCGAGATGGAATCAACGGTGGCGTCTACAGTTCCAGTAAGGTTGAACTACTTAGTGAACACCTTATAGGGCTTCTACGACTTATTCGGAGCCCAGGCCTATAAGGAGCGGTTTATCCGGCTCCCCGTCCTTGGAGTTATATTAAGGATCTGGCCCTCCAGGTTGGGGGTTGTGCCGTCGGGGTGACTTCCCGGCCACTTAAAATCTTCATAGTTGCGAAGCACCAACAAGCCTCGGATACGGACGGATTTACTGTTGACAACCTATGCAAACGAATTAAGGACAACGAGCTTCGGATTTGCACATGGAATGTTAGGTCCCTTAACAGACCACGTGCGGCCGAAGAATTAGCGGAGGCCCTAGACTGCTATAAAGCAGACATCACCGCCATCCAGGAAATACGATGGGATGGGCCGGGCAAAAAGAGGATGAAAAACTGCGACATCTACTATGGCGACTGTTACCGAGAAAACCAGCAGCGTTTATTTGGATGCGGCTTTGTCATTGGAGCCAGACTTAGGCAAGAAGTCTTGAGCTATAGGTGCATCAACGAGCGCCTCATGACCATCCGCATCAAGGCTAAATTCGGCAACATTAGCGTCATATGCGCCCACGCCCCCACAGAAGAGAAGGATGACAACACCAAAGATATGTTCTTCGAGCTCTTGGACAAAACATATGAGCAGTGTCCTAGCTACGATATAAAAATTGTCCTCGGCGATTTTAATGCCAAGCTAGGAAGGGAAGACATCTTTGGTGGAATAATCGGAAAAAACAGCCTGCACGACAACACTTCCGACAACGGATTCAGGCTCATCGATTTTGCTGCGGGGCGAAGCGTCGTGGTAGCCAGTACGCGTTTTCCACACCTCAACATCCACAAAGGAACTTGGAACTCTCCAGATCAATCTACCGTCAACCAGATTGACCATATTGCGATCGACGCAAGACACGCTTCCAACATCATGGATATCCGAACTTTCCGAGGAGCTAACATCGACTCGGACCACTACCTCGTTGTAGCCAAGGTAGCACTTCGGGTTTCCAGGCCCAAGGCAAAACAGGGAGATGCTGGGAGAAGATACAACGTCGAACGGCTACAATCGCAAGAGATAGCCAAATCCTTTTCCGACCGAGTCACAAGTAACCTCTCTCGACATTCTCTGCCGCCAACACAATGTATCGAAAACCAGTGGCAACAATGCCAAGATGCAATAAGGGAAGCCGCCTCTGATGTACTGGGTTTCAAGAAGCCACCAACCAGGAACCCCTGGTTTGATGAGGAATGTCGGCAGGTAAATGCAGCCAAACAACAGGCACGCAAAGCGGCGCTGCATAAAAAGACGAGAGCTGCTCATGAGATCTACGAGCAGAAGAGGCGAGAAGAACACCGACTTCTCAGAAGGAAAAAGAGAAGACACGAGAAGCGTGCGGTCGAAGATGTTGAGAGGTTTAAAAGCAGAAATGAAGTTCGAAAGTTTTATGAACAGGTGAAACGAAATTCACAGGTACATAAACCTAGAACCGAAGGCTGCAAGGACGAAAGTGGAAACATAATAGTGGAACCGCAGTCAATGCTGAGGATATGGAAGGACCACTTCTGCAGACTGTATAACGGCGACGACGAACCGAATTCCGCTGTCAGGCAGGATGATCCATTTAACAGAGACGACGAAAGCCAACAATCCCGTCCTCCCGACTTAGACGAAGTGAAGATCGCCATTACTAAACTGAAGTCTAATAAAGCCGCTGGAGCGGATGGCTTGAATGCCGAGCTCTTTAAAGCAGCTGGAGATAAGTTGGTTAGGAGCATGCACCAACTTATCTGTAAGATATGGTCGGAAGAAAGCATGCCCGATGAATGGAATCTCAGCATTGTTTGCCCGATCCTGAAAAAAGGAGACCCTCTAAACTGCGCCAACTATAGAGGAATCAGCCTGCTTAACATCGCCTACAAAATCTTCTCTGCCGTAATATGTGAACGTCTAAAGCCCATCGTCAACAACCTGATAGGTCCTTATCAGTGCGGTTTTAGACCAGGAAAGTCCACAGTCGATCAAATATTCACATTACGGCAGATCCTGGAAAAAACCCAAGAACATCAAATCGACACCCACCATCTTTTCATTGATTTCAAGGCCGCATATGACAGCATCTACAGGGACGAGCTGTATAGAGCCATGTCTAGTTTTGGCATCCCTGCCAAACTCGTACGTTTGTGCAGGATGACCATGGAGAATTCACGCTGCTCCATAAAGGTTGGAAACAACTTAACAGAACCTTTCGATGTCAAAAAAGGTTTCAGACATGTGATTTTTTTAACATCGTACTTGAAAGAATAGTGCAGAACTCACACGTCAACACTAGAGGCACTATCTTTCAAAAGTCTGTCCAATTACTAGCATATGCAGATGACATTGACATAATCGGAAGAACTCAGCGTGATGTCAATGGGGCTTTTGTGAGTATTGAGGCAGAAGCGGCAAAAATGGGTTTAACGGTTAATGAGGGCAAAACAAAGTACATGCTGTCATCAAGAAAGGATATACAACACCGACGTCTTGGTCAAAACGTCACCATCGACAGACGTAACTTTGAGGTAGTCAAGGACTTCGTCTACCTAGGCTCCGCTGTAAACGCAGAAAACAACACCAGCGCTGAGATCAAACGAAGAATAACTCTTGCTAACCGCTGTTTCTTTGGGTTAAGAAAGCAATTGAGTGGAAAAATTCTCTCTCGAGGGACCAAAGTGTCGCTATATAAGACCCTCATCATCCCCGTCCTGCTATATGGTGCAGAAGCATGGACTATGACAAAAGCGGATGAAAGCACCTTGGGTCGTTTCGAGAGAAAGATTCTTCGTGTGATCTACGGTCCAGTATGCATCGATGGGGAATGGAGGAGAAGATGGAACGACGAGCTGTACGGGCTGTACAACGACGTAGACTTAGCCAGAAGAGTAAAAGTCCAACGACTAAGATGGCTGGGTCATGTAGAGCGCATGGAAACCAATGCTCCGGCCCGAAGAGTCTTCGAATCCACACCCGCAGGACAGCGCAGTAGAGGAAGACCGCGGATCAGGTGGCGCGCACAAGTGGAAGGTGACCTCACCCAACTCGGAGCGCGAAACTGGAGACATCTAGCCAGGGACCGAGCTAGATGGAGAAGCTTGTTGGGTGAGGCCCAAGTTCACACAGGACTGTAGCGCCACCTTAAGTAAGTAAGTAAGTAATATTAGTGTTCTTAAAGCAAATAAATTATCTAGAGACCCACCATGTATTTTTTAGCATATGCAGAGATATGATCATATCTGCGCAGACCGAAAACATATCTTGCTACACTATTATAAACAACATTTAGCTTCCTTTTGTCCCTAAAATTACAATTACCAAAAATTTCAAAACCATATAGCAGTAGAGGAATCAGAAGTGATTTGGCTAATATCATTCTTGTTTTGATTGGGGTTATTTGTTGAGTAGTCCATAACATTCGTAAGCCTCCATACACTCTTCCAATAGTTTCATTTATGTGATTTGTCCAGGTCAGTGTTCTATTGAACACTATCCCTAGGTTTTTTGCTGAGTCAGCAAACTTAATCGGAATGTTGTTAAGAAGTATAGAGGGAAAATAAGAAAATTCTAATATTTTTTTGAAATAATCAGACACTTAGTTTTTGTTATATTCAGACAGAGTCCATTAGATTGCGACCATAGTTGAACCTTATTAAGATCCTCATTTATCTCCCAAGCTCCATTTTCTATAAAACCAAGGGGGCAACTATATCGAAGCTGGACGTCATCAGCATACATATGAAAGGACGAATTGAAACCTAGAGACGGAAGCTCATTTATATACATCGTAAATAGAAGAGGTCCCAAAATGGATCCTTGGGGGACACCTCTGCTTAATGGAAGGAAAGATGACGTATGATTACTAGCAACCACTGCTTGATATCTTGAAGATAAATACGAATAAATAAGTTTCGTTGAAGATGAGGTAAACTCAAATTTCTCCATAAGTTTAGTGCATAAAATATACCAAAACAGTATCAAATGACTTCGAGAAGTCTGTGGTGGACAATTATCAGTCATCATTATTTATTCATCACTTCTCATTTTTCAATAACATGATTTTCGAAATCAAATCATTTAAAATAAAATCATATCGCCTAAAAAATTTACCGCATAATATCGCAACGAATCGCGAATCAGAATATTGTTTTCTCGAACGCGTCCGCTTATTTAAAACACACCTTTCTAATTTGTCTAACGTTCTCTCTTTCGGAACGCTTACTAATAGTACAAAATGTCAAAAGAAATAACTTTCGTTAGTGATCTCTTCTTTCTTTATCTTCTCATTCTATAAAAGTTAATCTTGTGTGCTGGTGCAAATTGCTCCCATCCTAAAATTAAAATTGTAAATTATAAAAAATATTTTATTAATGTTAAATATATATATACGTAAAGTATAAATTTGTCCTGGTATGTTTCACTGGATGGAAAAGAAAAATAGCCGCCAAGGACCATATTGGTGACCCCGAACAAAATTTTTTTCATCCTCAAAAACGACGCCACAATTTTGCTGTTGAGCACGGTTATACTTGCCGTTAGTTTTTTTTTTTTTTTTTTTTTTTTTTTCTTCGCTGCATAACGGCACTACAAAAGTGCAGTTTCAAAATCGTCTATACAACGGATTAGACACGCCACAGTTATAACAGCATCATCCAATTTAACCGCTTTCATCAGCCCACCAAAACCACCGATACAATTTCGTCGCCAGCACCACATTGTCACTCATCGCCTCGCACAATCGCCACAACATTCCAGCCACAAACGCCAAGACATTTTTCAACAGCAGTTTTGTGCAACAA
Source organism: Syrphus vitripennis (assembly GCA_958431115.1). Lineage (NCBI taxonomy): Eukaryota > Metazoa > Arthropoda > Insecta > Diptera > Syrphidae > Syrphus > Syrphus vitripennis. Next base: position 38,218,015 of record OY288109.1, on the reverse strand, counting down.
AGGTCACGATCGTCCAGGCATTTAAAGACGATTTTGTCCAACAAATTTGCCCGGCATCACAAAACGATTGTTGCCACGCCACCACTCCTTGTTGCTAGTTGCTGCTGCCCATTGTTACCACCGTTCGTTGTTGCCACTGCTCCGTTGTTGCTACTGTTCCGCTATTGCTGCCGTCACCACAAGTTGCCACCGCTTATTGTTGCCTCCGTCGTCGTTACAACCACCATCGATCGTTGCTAACAACACCCACCACAATTATAGGGTGCTCCTTCCGAAACTCGCCGTCATAAAAGTTTCGCCACACCACACAGCCGCTGGCAATTACTTCGCCCACCAAAACAAAGGGTGCTCTTGTGCTCAGTGCACATTTACAGTCGGCAACCATTTTAAGGACCGCAACATATAAAAGTGCCTCATCCAACGAACAGTACGCAACAAAAATTTTTCATCACACCGCGACACACAAAAAGAAGTGCTCAATTTTCATCAAACGACTCCAAGCTGCATCAACGCCATCAGCGCAAAACCCTGAAATTCATCAGCGCCCAACTAGAAGACCAGTTTCCTACTTGAGCAGCAACATCTTGAAAACCGGTTTAAAAATTTTAATTCAAGCCGGTAGCTTTGTTCCTGGTATCCTGGTTCCTGATTCAAAATTTTAAAAAAAATACATTGTACAGGTGAGAGTTATTTGTTATTACAGCACACATTTTTTTTTTTTGAATAAAATTTTTTTTTAATTCATTTTCGTGAAAGTTATATTTTCGCTTTATTCCTTATCATAACGGTACATAGTTTACGGTGATTCTTTTTACAAAATATCTTTTTACGGTACATTTTTTTTTAATATAAAAGTAAACGCGGGAAGTTTCGTTTTAACAATATTTATCGGGTTTTTCTCTTTTTGCAATAATTTTTGCATAGTTTTGCGATTTGATTTCGAGGTTCATCTCTTGAATTTCACTCTTCCTTCAAGTCTCCAACAAATGAGCGAAACTAAAGCTAAAATGCTAAACGATAGTAAAAATGGTCAAAATGGATCAAGCGGATCTAATGACATAGAAAACCATCAACCACTACAGTCGGGTCTCCCTCAAGGGACGTTACATTCATTCCCTCAAGGGAATATAGAATCAGTAAAAGTTAGACTTCCAACATTTTGGAACTCAAACCCAGTAACTTGGTTTATCCAGGCCGAAGCACAATTTACGGTGCACAGAATTACTAGTTCTGAGACAAAATACTGTCTCACAGTCGGTTCTCTACAACCCGACACATGCGACTCGGTCATCGATATTTTATCTAACCCGCCTGCTTCCGATAAGTATGCAACCTTAAAAGCTGCTTTGATTCAACGTCATTCGGTTTCTGAAATCAAACGTTTAGAAGCACTCATCGACATTGGTGATCGAAAGCCATCGGAAGTCTTACGATCAATGAAAATGCTAGCCGGTACCTCTTTTAATGACGATATCATTAAAAATTTATGGATGCGGCGATTACCACAACCAATTAACATCGCTTTGTTATCGGTCGGTCAAAAATCTCTTGAAGAATTAGCAACACTAGCTGATAAAATTTATGAGGCTTCACAAAGTACAAGCGTTTGTATTGTTTCTGCTGCTCAGCAAAATAGTAATTTTTCTAATAGCAATAATGAGCTTGAACAAAGGCTTTCTAGAATTGAATCGATGATTGAGACAATTTCTTTCGATTCCCGCTCACGTAGTAAAGACAGATCTCTTCAAAATAACAGAAGTAGAAGTGGTCGTTCACACAGTCGTGCTAATTCAAACTCAAATACAGATATCTGCTGGTATCACAGACGGTTTAGAAAAAATGCAAAGAAATGCGACAAACCTTGCAATTTTGATAAAAAGAAATCTCAAAATCGCACGAATAACCCAAACTAGAAAAACCTGCTGTTGAAGCGGCAAACATGCAGTGTCCGTTAACCCGCCGCTTATTCATTAAAGATAAAAATTCGAATTTCACTTTTCTTGTTGACACGGGCGCGGATCTGTCAGTTCTTCCACATAGCAATAAAAAAGGATCAACATCTCAAAATCCTTTGTTTTTACTCTCAGCCGCTAATGGAACTTCGATTCCAACATACGGTTCAAAATTATTAAATCTCGATATTGGTCTAAGGCGCAATTTTGTTCATTCGTTCCTATTAGCCACAGTAAATAGACCAATACTAGGAGCCGATTTTTTAGCAAAGTTCAATCTACTTGTAGATACAAAAAACAAAAGATTAATTGATCCTCTCACAAAGCTCCATACTTACGCAACAGCTATAAGAACTGACGATCCAACCCCTAAACATTTCCAAGTAACAAGCGAATACAATGAAGTATTGAAAAATTTTCCAAGTTTAACCGAAGAACCCAACTATTTTGCGCCCATCAAACATACAATCGTTCATCACATCATCACAAAAGGCCAACTTCCCGTTTCAAGGCCTAGACGGCTTGACGCCTCAAGGCATAAAGCAGCAAAAACTGAATTCCAACATATGATGCAACTGGGAATTTGTCAACCTTCATCTTCGAGCACATGCTCACCTCTTCATATGGTTAAAAAGAAAAATAACCAAGATTGGAGACCTTGTGGTGATTATTATTATTATTATTATTATTATTATTTATTAGCTATTCTGCCTTAATACTAAATACATTTTCTTTTTCACTTATTCATTATATTAATATTGTTATATAAATCAAATTGATTTTTTAAACAAAAATATACTTATGCACGGGCAAAAGCCTCCCCCATTGTTTTCCATTCATTTCTGTTGTGAGATTTTTGAAACCAAAGTCTGTCGAATGCATGAAGCTCATCTCTCCATCTTTTAACTGACGCCCAACTGACCTGGTACCACTAAACGGTGTCCACTCTGTGCACTCTTTTGACCACCTGCCATCTGACTTCCGCATAAGATGCCCTGCCCAGTCCCATTTCAGCTTTCTCGTCTTCCAAACAATATCTTCGAATCTTGTCCATGAGCGTATGTCGACATTTCTTACTCGCTGAGATCTTCTTATTTTAAGCATTGCTCTTTCCATTGCCCTTTGAGTTGTTGAAAGTTTCTTTTTTAACGCAACGTTGTTTGTCCATGTTTGGGAGCCATACGTGAGTACTGGCAAAACTGTGGAGTCGAAAATGTATTTTTTGGTATCGTTTGAGATATTCGAGTCCAACATAGGTTTTACGTCCCAGAATTGCCTCCATCCGTTCGTTATCCTTCGTGAGATCTCCTTCTCTTCTCTTCTATCAAACGAAACCAATTGCCCTAAATATATGAAGTCCTCCACATATTCAATCAGCTCTCCATTAATATGTATAGGTGCTCTGGTCGCATTTGTCATGACTTTTGTTTTATTTTCGTTTGCATGAAGACCTGCCCTAGAGCATTCGAGAATTAGTTCGTTTATCATCTTTTGAAGATTTTCAGGGTTTTCATTCATCAGAATAATATCATCAGCAAACCTTAAATTTGAAAGATATTTTCCGTTGATTCTTATGCCAATATGATCCCAGTCTAATTTTCTGAAGCATTCTTCTAGAGTAGCAGCGAAGAAAGGTGGTGATATTGGATCTCCTTGTTTAATTCCACTTTGTAGTTTAAATGGCTCTCCAAAGATTTCAGTTTTTATTTGAGCAGTGGAAGAATCATAAATTTTTTTGAAGATTTTTACCCAATGACAATTTATACCTTGATTAAGAAGTGCATTCCACATGAAGTCTTGATTAATGGTATCAAAAGCTTTTTTAAAATCAATAAAAATGAAATAAACCGGTAATCGGTATTCTCCACTTTTTTCGATAATTTGATTGACTGTCTGAAGGTGATCTGTAGTAGAGAAACCTGATCGAAAACCTGCTTGCTCCACTGGTTGATGCTGTCCGAAGTCTGCTTCTAGCCTTTTGAAGATGCATTTTGCAAAGATTTTATAGACGTTAGATATCAGACTTATTGGACGGTAGTTGTTGATGTCATCTTTTTTCCCTTTCTTGTGCAATAGTGTGATATACGACTGTGTCCATTGGATAGGAATTTCTCCAGTAGATATAACATCGTTGAAAATATCTTTAAGCCAATCTGAAGCCGTTTCAATTCCATATTTTAGGATTTCGGCTTCGATTCCATCACTGCCTTTACTCTTTTCGTTCCCAAGTTCCATTATAGCCTTTTTTATTTCGTCTTGAAGAAACGGAAAAATTTCTTCAGATTCTTCTTCTAGCCGCTGTTCTGTATTATCGATGCCTGCAGTTTGCCGAACATTTGAGTAAAGATCTTTGTAAAATTCTGTTGCCACTTCGTTTATTATTCTTCTGTTCCGGACTTGTTCGTTGTTTTTTGAAACCCCTAGGACCCATTCCTTCTCCAATTTCATGCTTTGTTTTACTTTCTTTATCGATTTAGTGGTTTCCAAGATATTTTTTATATTTATTTCATGGAATTCTCTTATTTCTTGTTTGCTTTTTCTCTTTATCTCTTTTCTTAAGGTTCTCAGTTCTATTCTTTCATTTTGTGACATATTTCTAATTTTTCTTAAAAATTCCCTTCTTTTTATCATGTTTTGTGTAGCTACTGATATTTTATTTTTGTTTCTACTCTCAAGACTTTTAAAGATATGTTTTGAAGATATTATTTTCAAAGTTTTTTCGAATTGGTCGTATTTTTCTTGAACTGTCCTGTAACCATTCGTTTCCTTCAAAATGCGATGGCGGAGCTGTAATTCCTTGTTGTAGTTTCCAATTTGAATCGGGTTGTGTTTTTTTTCTAGCACATACTGGTTTTTCTTATAATACTTCCTTGTCTTATGATTGATCAGTAGCTTGGCTCTCACTAGTCTGTGATCTGAGTCGTATTCGAACCGATTCAACACATCGACATCTTTGAAAAAAGATTTTTTATTCGTGTGAATAAAATCGATTTGGTTTTTATGCTTTCTATTTGGGTGGATCCAAGTCCACATTTTGCTTTCTTTTTTCCTGAAGAGTGAGTTTGTAACTGTTAATTTATGTTGCCACAACCATTGCAACATTCTTTCCCCTCGGTCATTTCTATTTCCATACCCATATGGTCCCATTATTGGTTCTTCACCCGGTTTCTTTAATCCAATTCGTGCGTTAAAGTCACCCATTACTATAAGTAATTCTGAACTGAGTTGGTTGACCGCTAAATCCAGTGTTTTGTAGAATCTTTCTAAATCTTCTGTCGAAGCTGTTCCTGTTGGAGCATATACTTGTACGATGGTAGCTTTAACCTTTCCAATTTGAATCTTCAGTCCGATGACTCTTTCATTATATCCCTTTATTTCGATAATAGATTTTTTCCAACGCTTATGAACTAGAAAACCTACTCCATATTCTCCTTTGGTCTGTCCGATATATGAGAATATGTGTCCTTCATCTGTTTCCACAATTTCTTCCCCCATTTTTCGTACTTCACATAATCCAATAATATCCCATTTTATCTTTTTCCTTGCGTTTCCAAACAAGGTCATCCTTTCTTCTGATAGAAGCGATTGAGCATTGTAAGTACAAATGTATATTTCATTTTCGGGTGTTCTCTTTTGTTTTATTCCAGTTGAATTTGGAGATGGTGATGAATTTGGTGTTGATGGTTGAGGTGATGGAGATGGAGATGATGGTGGTTGGGTTGTTAGGGTTGTCTGAAATGGTGTTGTTGTATGACTTGGTGTATCAGTTAATGGTGGGTTTTGGCCGTAATCATCAACGGTGGCCAACCGGATTGGATGATTTTTTTCTTTGTTTTGTGTAGATCGTTTTTCTTTTGTTTTCTTTTTTATTTTTTGCTTTTTATTCGGTTTCGTTTTCAGATTCGTTTGCCCGTGCTGTGTACATCATTGTTTTTGATCTTCACGATCATTTCCGTTTATAGACGATTCTGATGCTGAACTTCTAACTCGAACAAATTTTTCCAACGTACTAGCTGTCTCAGGTGTTGCAATGTCTTTTGTTTTGCTTTTCTTCAATTGAGAAGAGATAGGCCTATTTGTTTTTGCTGACACAGAAGGAGAGTTCCTAGTTCTATTCAAACTTGATTCGGGTTCTTCATCAGATCTGTTCCTTTTCAAATTTTCTGAACTATGATTTTCTGACTTTGCCTTTTTGCCTTTTTTTGACGCCCGCTCCTCTTTCTTCATCTCAGCATCTTCCTTAGTCATATCATCTCTTATGTAAATTGGATTTCCACTTCTTTGCCGTAGTTTGACTTTATTTTTCATAATTTCCTCTTTTTTCTTTAAAGCTAATAACCCTACCATAATAGGTCTAGCTTTGTTTCCTTTTTTCCCAAGTCTGTAGATAAAGTCTATGTCTCGCGTGCCCAACTCTACACCCAAGTTATTTGTCACTAGATGAATTATAAAATTCTCAAGCTCTTCTACATTTTTTTCAGCTTCTTCTATATTCGAGAAAATTATATTTTTCCTTCGCATCATTCTTTCTATTCGTGTGATTCTTTTGTCTTGTTCTTCTTGCTTTTGATTGATTGCTATAATTCCCTTTGATATTTGATCGATTTTTGTTTCCATACACTTTTTTGAAACTTCAATATCATTTTTTAATTCTTGTTTCGTATTTTTAATTTCCCTCAAAATTTCCTCTAAGCTCATTTTCAAATTTTCAAAAAAAAAAGCGACTGGCAGCACTTTTGTATCGAGGTTTTATTCGAGTCTCGTTTTAGTTTGACGTCTTGTGTCTATTTGACAGATCGAAATTGTTTTGTTTATATCGTCTTTGATTCTAGTTGCTACTTCTGAGTGAATTCTTTATTCCAAATTCCAATAAAAAGTATATAAATATATGTATATAAATAGCTCTCTCCAATAAGAACACCAATAAATTGGAACACCGGTCCTGGTGCAAAAATTTGATTTTATATATAATTATAAAACTTTAATTTTCGATTAAAAAAGCCAAGCTTATTTGTGGGACGTACCTTTCAATTCGATAAGACAGGCAATCACAATCTTCAACAGCAGCCACCACAAGAGGATTTTAAAAGCAAGTATTTCAATCAATTTATAGCAAAAAAAAAAAAAACAAGAGCACACACCTGAGACACAGCCAACGAGCACGAGATGGTGATTACCGCAGACTAAATGCTGCCACGGTACCGGATTGCCACCCAATTCACCATATACAAGATTTTTCCATGAATATTCATGGATGTAAAGTTTTTTCAAAGCTTGATATTGTGAGAGCATATCATCTGATCCCAGTTGCACCCGAAGACGTTCAAAAAACTGCTATAACAACACCTTTCGGTCTTTTTGAATGGCTTCGCATGCCGTTCGGACTTCGAAACGCGGCTCAAACGTTTCAACGTTTTATGAATGAGGTTTGCTTTGGACTTGACTTTGTTTTCGCGTATATTGATGATCTTCTCATCGCCAGTAGAACTGAAGAACAACACAAAGAGCATCTCAAAACACTTTTCAAACGGTTAGAAGAGTATGGTGTAAACATCAATCTTTCAAAATGCGTTTTCGGTGTTTCCACCTTGGAATTTTTAAGTCACTCAATCAGCGCTGAAGGAATATCTCCTTCAAGAGATCGCGTTGAAGCAATCTTAAACTTTCCAACACCAACCTCGGTCAAGCAAATTCAACGTTTCATAGGAATGATAAACTATTATCATCGCTTTATTCCTAAACTTGCTCAAACCATCGCTCCTCTTCACGAACATTTAGCTGTGCTAACAAAAAATAAAAAGAATAAAAAAAACTTTTCATGGCCCGAAAATCTCAACAACGTTTTCAACAATGCAAAAGAAGCACTTTCCAAAGTAATGCTGTTGGCTCACCCAATTCACGATGGCACTTTCAGTATCACTACTGATGCATCCGACGTAGCCGTTGGCGCAGTTCTTCAACAACAAATTTCGCAATCTTGGCAACCTCTAGCGTTTTTCTATAAAAAACTTAAGGATTCAGAAAGAAAATACTCAGCTTTCGATCGCGAATTATTAGCTGTGTATTTAGCAATCAAGCATTTTCGATTTTTCGTCGAAGGACGAGATTTCACGGTCTTCACAGACCACAAACCACTTTCATACGCGCTTACAAGCAAAACAGAACGAAGTCCACGACAAACTCGTCACCTAGACTTCATTTCGCAATTCACTTCTGATATCCAACACATTAAGGGCAAAGACAACGTCGTCGCTGACGCCCTATCTCGCATTGAGGAAATCACCACTAATAAAAGTCAAGAACTTGATTTAAAAACAATAGCCAAGCTACAATCCACAGATAAAGAATTAAAAGAACTTATTAGTAACAAGAATTCAAAGAAATCTTCAAGTTTCTTACTGAAAGAGTTCAAGTTTCCAAATGTGAATATTTACTGCGAAGTTTCAACCAAAAAGAATCGTCCTTTCGTTCCTTCTGCTTTACGCTTTGATACTTTTACCATCCTTCACGGGATTTCTCATCCAAGTATTCGTGCATCTCGAAAACTCATTTCAGAACGATATTTCTGGCCAAATATGAACAAAAATATCAACACTTGGGCCAAATCGTGCATAGGATGCCAAAAATCTAAAGTTCAGAGGCACACAAAATCAGAATACGGTAGATTTGAAGTACCAACTGGTCGATTCGATCACATTCACATAGACTTGGTAGGGCCACTTCCGCCATCTAACGGTTTTTCTTATATTCTCACGGCCGTAGACAGATTTACGCGTTGGCCAGAAGCCTATCCTCTTGTGGATATTACAGCCAATTCAATAGCAAAAGTTTTTGTCGAAAACTTCATCTCCCGTTTTGGCACTCCTTTAAAAATCACTACGGACCAGGGAAGTCAATTCGAATCGAAGCTTTTTAGCGAACTTTCTAGACTGTTAGGTATACACAAAATCCACACTACGCCATACCATCCACAAACAAGCTAATGGCATGGTTGAGCGTTTTCACAGACAACTCAAATGTTCATTAAAGGCTAGATGCAATACCATCAATTGGAGCTCAGAACTCCCAATCATCCTTTTAGGAATTCGCTGTGCAGTCAAAGAAGACTTAAATTCTTCTGCAGCAAAAATGGTCTACGGACAAAATCTGAGACTACCTGGAGAAATTTTCGTTGGAAACGAAAATAAGCAAAGCTCTCCAGACGCCTTAATCGAAAAACTCCGCAATACAATGAAAAATCTCATACCAACAGAAACTAGGCAACCAAATCAAGACATTTTCATACCCAAGCAGTTAAATGATTGTAAACAGGTTTTCGTCAGAATTGACAAAGTCAAAACAGGTCTTATGCCCTCATACGAAGGACCATATAACGTTATTCGACGTCTAAGAAAAGACTTCGTAGTTCAAATAAAAGACAAAAATGTATCGATTTCCATCGATCGCCTTAAACCAACACATTGTATCTAGTGTTTCGATTCGAATGAATCAGAGTTTGAGTTTTTTTTAAAAAATTAAAAAAAAAGAATTGCAAATCTCGAAGAGGGGGACTCGATTGGAGGAGGGTGATGTGGTGGACAATTATCATTCATCATTATTTATTCATCACTTCTCATTTTTCAATAACATGATTTTCGAAATCAAATCATTTAAAATAAAATCATATCGCCTAAAAAATTGACCGCATAATATCGCAACGAATCGCGAATCAGAATATTGTTTTCTCGAACGCGTCCGCTTACTTAAAACACACCTTTCTAATTTGTCTAACGTTCTCTCTTTCGGAACGCTTACTAATAGTACAAAATGTCAAAAGAAATAACTTTCGTTAGTGATCTCTTCTTTCTTTATCTTCTCATTCTATAAAAGTTAATCTTGTGTGCTGGTGCAAATTGCTCCCATCCTAAAATTAAAATTGTAAATTATAAAAAATATTTTATTAATGTTAAATATATATATACGTAAAGTATAAATTTGTCGTGGTATGTTTCACTGGATGGAAAAGAAAAATAGCCGCCAAGGACTATAAGTCTAACAGTGTGAGGAAGGTAACATTCTTCTTATCCACATTCTCCCTTATTTCTTCTATAACATTTATAAGAGCTGTGGTGAAGCTATGACCTGGACGAAATCCAGATTGGTTGGTCTAATATGTGTATTCAGAATTTTTTCTAGAACTTTAGATAAGAATGGTAAAATAGCTATAGGACGGTACTCGTTACGATTTTTCGGTATAGGAATAATCTTCGCTCGTTTCCAATTCGCAGGAAAAACTCCAGTCTTTAAAATGGTATTGAAGAGATGGGTAATGGGTTTCAATGTATAGGAAAGAGTAGCCTTTAAAAATACTGGATGGATATTATCAAAACCAACTGAATTAGATTTTATAGATAGGCAGAACTTGAGAACATCTTCTTCATTCACGTTGAAAAAATGAAAAAACTAAAACCATTTAATGATAAGCTGTTAGCTTCCAAATTTAAAGAATAAGAGCGACCAATTTGTGGAAAGGATGAGAGAGATATAAACTTTTCATTCAACTCATCTCAGTTAATACCACTATTTGAGTTATTTGTATGTTTACCAACACCTATATCTTTAAGATTTTTCCAAAGCTTATACCCAGCCAAAGAAGGATTTAGTCGTGTAGAATAATAACGTTTTTTTTTTGATTCCCTGATCTCAAATACAACTTTATTCTCAGGTCGGTATAAGCCTTTCGAAATACTTCAATCCTAAAGCGTCTCCATGTCTTATAGCCTATATTGCGTTGACTGATTAGTATTTTTATGTTGTTGCAAAACCATGGTTGTTCTTCATACCTAATAATTTTTGTTTTGACGGGAACGTGAACATTAAAAAGGAAATTTAAATTATCCTGAATAAATTCAGTCTGATCATCAACAGAAACCATTCTTGAAACTTGTGAGAAATCTATAGATTGTAAATCGTATTCCAGTCGATTGTAATTTATGTTTTTGAAATCCCTAAAACTGTAGCTATTGATAGAATCAAGAGGCTCACACTCAAAAGTTATGTGCAACAGGTCGTGATGTGAGAAGCACGATGCAGAAAATTGATCGAAGTGAAGAACTTTATTTAGGTGGCTTACAAAAAATACATCAAGCAGGGTACTAGATTCATTGGTAAAGTGTGTTGGATTTGATGTATTCACTGGATGCATACTGAGAGCTTTCAAGTCTTCAGCGAGTGTGGATTCTAAAAGCAGATTGCTATTGAGATCCCCTCCTAATATAATATATGGTGACACATTAGTCAACTCATCTAACTTTGATAATAATGAAGTGGTATTAACATTTCTATTAGGTCTGTATGCACATCCTAATACGATTTTGTTGTCCTTGCAAGAAATTTTAATAAATAAAAAATTAACATCATCATTATGTAAAGATTCACATAAAAATTCTGGCTCTAACCCACCTCGCACATAAATAGCCACTCCACCCCCAATTCTACCTACTCTGTCCCGTCTGAAAAGATTGAAGCCTCTTAAATCATACAAAGAATCATTTATATCCGGTCGAAACCATGTTTCAGTCACATACACAACATCCACCTTAGAATCTGCAAACAAATACCTTAATTCATCGATTTTCGGAAGCAAACTCTGGGCGTTTATACAACAGACCTTAAGACCAGTACGCTGACTATACACAAAATGTTAATCATACTACGAGAGATGTTATTACCAGTAGCTTTGGAGTTCCCATTATTGTTTACTATATTAGGGCCAAACATTAATAAAAATTAAAAATAATTGGCGGCTGATAAAGCACACCTTCAGACAACTCACATAGAATGCATCATCGATAGGTAGACTCTAGACTCGACCTGACAAAAAAAAAGGCTCAAACTCAGAGACAAACAAAAAATAAGAATTAAATACAAGATTAGATAAAGGTATGGTAAATTTCATTATTAAATGCATTACAGTTGTTTTTGAATTATTATAAAAAAAAATTAATAAGATTAAATAAAGGAAATTTTTAATTAATAAAAAGAAATAAGAAAAAATATTATATATATTTAAAAGATGAAATTAAATTATTTATTCAAAAGAAGAGAGAAAAAAATATGTATTGAGAATTTAAACGCAAAAAAGAGTGTAAGTGTAAGTTCTTAAAAGAAGACAGAGGGTGATGATTTATCGTTTTTTCTTCTTAATCTTCGTAATCAGCTTCATTTGTTGTCGTCAGGTCAGCAGCAAGAGCAGCCAAATCCTCAGAATTAGTTATTATTATTATTATTGGTTTCTCATTTTTATTTTTTTTTTATATGGACTAATCCACGCATCGTAAAAACGGAGAATAGTTTTTGATCTCTTTTAAGTTTGATTCCATTCTGCAAAAGAGAACGATTTTTCGCCGTTAATCATTCATGAATGAAAACCACACAGTCATCACTTTCATCGAACCCAAGATCTCGAAGCCGCAGTGGTTGGTGCGATGTCATTCGGTAATTAGCAATCGATCGTAGAACATTGCTTTTGTCGGTCGGGGTCAAGAATTTGATAACAATTGGTGCGTGTGGATATTTGTTGTTTCGTTTTCTTAAACGGAAAATATTTTTAAGCGAAGGCGGTTGAAAATCACCAATCTGTACCTACGCACATGTGATTAAACATCGATTTTAAGTTTTCGTTGGGTAAACAAGGAACACCTTGAAGCAGCGCGTCGCTACTTATTTCTTTTTGTTGATATTTTTTTTCGGTTTGGTCCAAACTTGTTAAAATATTGTTAATGTTTTCACAGTGTTGGTTCAGTTGGTCATTTTCCCGTTTTATAGTGTCTATGCCATTTAATTTCGTTTCAATTATTTCAACTCTCTCGATCCAACCTTCAATTGAATTTTTAAGAGCAGTGATGTCGTCATCAATTTTTCTTGTTGACATGTTTTTAATTTATCGGTGGGTGTGAAGGGGAAAATATTCGAAGATTCACTCAATTTAGCACTTACAAAGGCAACAAAGGAATATAAAACCAAAGGTTTGTTTCAGGGAAAATTGATTTAAAAGTTTTAAAATTTAAATTATTCAGTGAAACTATATGAAAGTTCAATGCAATAGATAATATAAAAGTTCAATTAAAGTCAATTGCAACAAATTCAATTGCTTGGCATGTAATTTTATGTTAAGAAATTACACTTTTACTAGCTGCTAACCAACGCACGTCTACTTGTTATCACTCAACATACTCATCCATTATTTGGCACGAGTACGATAACTTGGGCGCCAAGAATTGATAACGGTTTTTGGTAGAAGGGTACAAAACAAGTATTTTTTGCTATAGGAGGGGGGGGTCTATCTTGCCCCGTTTGGGCGGGAGGGGCAATTTTATAAAAAAGAACAAAAATCGGAAAAAAAATCATTAAAAAATAACGGTAATATTTACAATTAAATTTGATACTTTTTTTTACAGCCAGTATTCTGTACTATAAGCCATTTTTTGAATCAGGCAAAATGTATGCACAGTTTTCGAAAAAATGAGTTTTGAACTCAAAATTTGAAAAAAAAACACACAAAAAAAAACTTTGAAGTGTAATTTCTCACAACCATAAAATTTAATATAATTTTTTTTTTATAGAATTCAATACTCTTATTAATTCCTAATCAAAACCTGAAAACTAGATTATTTTATGACTTCTAGTTTTTGAGAAAATTGAAAATAACCACAACTAATATTTCAATTTCTTATGTTTTTTTTTGTTTGAGTGGTCTTATTTTGATGGTAAAAATGGTAGATGCGAGTTTGGGTATATGCAACAGTGGGGTGTGTGCGAGTTTGGTTGTATGCAACAATGAGGTGCGTATGGTTGGGCATGCTGCCCCCCTGCAACCCCCCTGCTTGGGCCCACTGTAGGATTTGGGGTAGGTGCGAGTTTGGGTGTATGCCACACCGAGGTGTGTGTGGGTGGTGAAACCCCCCTTCTTGGGCTCGCTATAGGATTTGGGGGCATGCAAGGTGGGCGGGGTGCAAGGTGGGGTGCACGCAAAGTTTCTTTGGCATTTAAATAAGCTGAATTTAATAAAAACTAATTCATCCCAGGTATATCTTAATCCATATTCGATTATTACTATCAAAATAAGACTACGTAAATACTCAAGCAAGGAAAAAATAATTTAATTAAAATTTAATTTTCTCAAGAACTAGAAGACATAAAATCATCTAGTTTTCAGTTTTTAATTAGAAATTAATAAGAGCATCAAATTCTATAAAAAAATATTATAATAAATTTAATGGTTTTGAGAAATTACACTTTAAACTTTTTTTTTTGTGTTTTTTTTCTCGAATTTTGAGTTTGAAACTCACTTTTTCGAAAACTGTGCATACATTTTGCTTGATTTAAAAAATGGCTTATAGTACAGAATACTGGCTGTAAAAAAAAGTGTTAAATTTAATTGTAAGTATTACCGTTATTTTTTAATTATTTTTTTTCCATTTGATGTACGTATTTTTTAAATTGCCCCTCCCGCCTAAACGGGGCAAGATAGACCCCCCCCTCCCATAGTAAAAAATACTTATTTTGGACCCCTCTATAAGAAACCGTTATAAAATCTTGGTGCCCAAGTTATCGTACTCTCCCCCATTATTTTAATTACTAAAATAAGCCAAAAGAGTATAAAGGAATTTTTGATTGTTTTTTTTTTTTTTAAATCGTTATAGCAATTCATTCAAATTTTTTTTTTCATACAAGATATATGGAATGCAAGTTTTTAGTATTTATTCACTTTCAAAATGAAATAATCACTCGTTTTCAAAAGATTGAGTCAATAAAATTAATTTTTATTTTTCAAACCAAAAATTTCATATTTGAAAATTTTTATATGCAATATTATTAAAATTATATATGTAGGATTTCTTCCTGAATTAGTCAAGCCAATTATTAGAAAATCGAAAAGCGAAAATCCGGTTCTATCGCAGATACCGTTGATAACTGTTTTTTTTTTAGAAATTTTTTTAATTAAGCTTAATCTGCAGGTCGAGACAGACAGAAATGTCATTTTTTCAGGTTATTTTTTTGCGAGTCTAAAACTTACTCATTGCACCAGCAGTCGCAAGTAAAACACTTATCGAGCTAAGCAGAAGACATAGTGAAAATTAATGTTTTGGAATTCTAAGTTTTGAACGTTCTCTTTCATAAATCTTTTTAGACAAAAGCTTTATTGCTTACCAAAAGCAGAAATTAAATGACATTAAACTTGACAAATTAAAAAAAAATGTCTAAAATGTTGGCAATAGATTGATCATAAAAAAATGTTAGGGATATGAACACAAATTTATAAATAAACGTTCAGTTAATTGAACTATGAAAACAATTTATTTCAAAGTCGTCAAAAACTGATGTGAAATAAATTAACAGAGAAAACACAAATTCAAAATAGTACGTATACATCACGGTGTACAAACGAATACAAGTTTAACGATAACAGTTTTGAAGCGACAATTTTCAAATTAAAGTCAAAAACTGTGCGAAAAATAATCATGAACATCTCTGGAAATATATAAGTAAGTGACCAAGGTTTTTTAAGGATTAATTTTAATTTTCTAAAAAGTAGGTCTTAATCCTTAAATCAATAAAAGTAACTTTTAAGAGGAAAATCAGCTTTAAAGCATAATTTATTCTGATTTCACTATTTTGGTTTTACTATCGGTGCATGACAAAAGAAATTCGCTTAATACCTATATTTTCTAAAACAATAACATAAAACAGAAAATATAGAAAATTAATAATAATATTAACAATTTCATGCTTCAAATATCTTTAACGAAAATAAATAAATAAATAGCAAATGGTTTCCGAAAAATTAGTTTTTATGTAAACGCAAAATTAAAAATTTAAGAAAAATTTGAAAATTTAAGAAACAAAGAAATATAGAGAATATACAAATATAAATATAAAGAAGAAAAATACAAAACTGCTTCACTTCAACACTGGTATTAAAATTTATCACTGTTATTAGTGTTTGAGTTTTTAAATTGATAAGACCGCTAAATATTGAGAAAAAAAACTAGAGCTTAAAATGTAAAGTTTAAAAAAATTTAAATAACTTCTTTTCACCCAGCGATTTGGATGGAAACCTTATAACTTTTTCATACTGTCAAGTTTCATCATATTGATATAAAGTAAAAAATAAAGTGTTGGAAAATTGAAAAGGTCGAGTTTCGAAAAAAAAAATATTTTTGATCAATCTGAAAAATTATTTTTTCGTGAATAATATTGTTTCAACCAAAAAGAAAATGAATGATGTAGGTACTCGTAAAATATGATGATTAGGGACACATGCTTGTGTGTTCTGTTCCTGTTGAATGATGGTATGATATTGTGTATGTCGTTATTCCCTTTCTATCTTTCGATATCCTTCCTATCTTTCGTAATCCTTCCTACCTTACACACATAGGAACGAAGTTTGATATTGGAAGCAAATAAATAAAGTGAGAATAAATTAATTCAATGAGGTATTATGGTTTGCGTATAAAAATTAAGCTGAGTGGCTATACATTTTAACACCCCGACTAGAAATTTTTTTTTGAGACCTATTGGGCCCTCAGTGGGTTGCCCTATAGGGACCACCAATAGGGATGTCACGCAAAGCCCTGTGCGGCCCTAATTGGGCAATCCCATTCGTGCCCCAACGGGAAAATCCCAAGATGGTCCCGTTAAGGCATCTCAGCCCTAATCCCAATAAGGTAATGCAGAAGTGTCCCAACTCGAGCCCCAAGAGAAATATTTTGATATAAAAAAATAACAATAACTAACTTTTTTTTATTTTTATAACTTTTTATTAGGCCAATTTTCATAATATTATAACAAGAGCATATTATAATGCTTAAGGTTAAGCTTCAGGAGCAGGTGGTTCAACCTTTTGTGTCCTCAACAAGCGGTTGCCGTCCCAGTCTCACGCATTGCGAAGCACGGAAGCCATCGCTTTCAACATTTCGGAGTCATTTAAAACATTCCCCGAACTTTCTTTCAACTTCAGCCGCATTACTTCTATAATTACAAATAAATATTAATAATAAATGGAAAATAACTATTATCATTGACTATTCACAATTTAAAAAAAAAGAAAAACTTTACCTTCAATGCATTTGTAAAAAGCAGTATTTTTAAATATCGCCTACTTTTGACTCATTGTAGCTGTAGACGGAACGTATAAAATAACTACACTCCGTGTAAGCTGTTATAACAATTTTCATATTATTGTTTAAGCTTTCTTTGACATTAATTAATTGGTGAATACGTTTGATCTGGAAAGCATTACATTATATATAACTTGTAGATAGTTAAAATGTTTGTTGTGGAGAATGCACCGGACGAATAAAAGACACGTAAACTATACTTTTGTTAGTTTTTATTATATATAAGATACAATAAAGGACACTTTAAAAAATTATAGTTCTTTCTTGTCTGGATATCTTGGCATACTCTAAGATTTACTTAACGAAAACTCGTTCAATAATTTGGCGGTAGATCTGTTCGTTCAGGAATGTGTTGCCGTGACAAAAGGTGCTGCCAAATTTATTTATCATCATCTCCGCCGCTAACAATCCCCCCTGGTAAGTCGAAAGTAGGGACTGATGACTTACCACCCACTTCAGCGGCGTCCTTGACATCCAGAACAGCCAACTTCACTGCAGGTCTTACGTAGATTCCTGTTGAAGTTCGCACAGTTGCTTGTCGTACTTGATTGTCTTTGCTCATTGTCGTGTCAATAACTATTCCTTTTGGCCAACAGTTCCGGTGTAGATTTGAATCGACAATGATGACGACGTCACCTATTTCTACTGATCGTGAAGGTTGGAACCATTTCGTTCTCCTCGTTAATGTTGGTAGATATTCTTGAATCCAACGCTTCCAAAAAGGAACGCTGAGTTCTGCTCCAACTTTTTCTTAGTACTGCTCCTTCATCAGTAAATTTACCCACAGGTTTCACTCCATTTGATGAGCCCAACAAAAAATGATTGGGCGTTAGCGCTTCATCTTCTTCTGAACTAAGGGGTACATACGTTAAAGGTCGGGAGTTTACAATCGCTTCCACTTCAACAATGCACTATGTAATTCTTCTTCGGCTGGTGTTTTTGTTTTTAGTACTTCTGTGAGGACGGTTTTTACTGAGCGGACAAGGCGTTCCCAACAACCTCCCATATGTGGTGATGCTGGTGGGATGAATTTCCACTGTGTTGAAGAGTCTATGAAATGTTGCGCAATTACTTCATGTTTTAACTTTTGATTAGCCTCCCTTAATTCTCTGCCAGCTCCACGGAAGTTGGTACCATTGTCACTATGTATAACTAGTGGGGTACCTCTACGGGCGATGAATCTCCTTAAACTGAGTATACATGAATCCGTAGATAATGATGCAGCAAGTTCCAGATGTATAGCTCTGGTGGTTAGACAGGTTATCAAAACACCCCACCGTTTCTCCTCTCGTCTTCCAATTTTGATTTTCATCGGACCGAAGTAGTCAATCCCTATATAGGAGAATGGACGTGTAAACGAAGCCAGTCTTGATGGTGGTAGTGAAGACATTTCCGGTGCACTTGGAACAGCGTAAAGGTTTTTACAGTATTGGAAGTCCTTTTTTGCCATCTTCACTGCAGTTCTCAATTTCGGGATGTAAAAACGTTGATGTAACTCGTTTACGATCGTCTCTTGGTTAAGGTGACAGTATTTGGTGTGATATGAGCTGATGAGAAGTTTTGTAATTAGGCTGGGATTTGGAAGTATAATGGGCCTCTTCGTATTCTGAGAAATTGCACTCGATGCATCTATTCGTCCCCGGATTCGAAGCACTTCATTCTCAATCAGGTATGGACTAAGTCGAAATAAAGAGCTTTGAGGGCTTTGAGGGCTTAACGGTTTGTTTTGTTTCAGTTTTTTAATCTCATCTGCATAGACTTCCCTTTGAGCCTGCCGATACAGAAATTGTTCCGACTTAGGGGCGAGTTATAGCGAACAGGAAAATGGATCAGGAAAATATATCTGATGGATTATTTAGTAATTTCTCGATCGATTTGAAACACATGTAACGGAATTGCTGTTCCTAACCCACAAAATTGCGATCTTATGCATCTTCATTAAATTTCTTTGCTCCACAGGATTCTCAAAGACCCTCAAAGAAGGTGGATTAGGTTGTCCAGTCGGCTGAGTGCTGGTAGGCACGCTAGCGAAGGCCATTAGGCTTGCTCGTCGGTGGGTGGGGTCTTGCAATCGCCACTGGACTGCCGTTTACCTTTAAACGTGCCTAAAGGAATAGTTACTAAAAAGAAATACTAAAAGCTTCACAAAAAAAAATCACCGCTTCTATCATCAAACGCTTCCTTTTTATTTTCTCTTGGAACTATAAGATGGGCTTAGTTCCCGAGTGTGGCCCTCCCACTGTTTACTACCCTTGTAGAAACTCCATGGTTACCGCGCCACTCAAAATTATTAACGATAACCCCTAAAGCGAAGTCAAGTCATATTTATACCTGACTCATCACTTCACCATCTAAACCATCCCTTTTATTCCACAATTCTAAGCTCACTTTCCAAAATTTACTCGCACGACATTATTTACATATGTATGTCAATAACACGCAAAAATTCATATCATAAGTAACATAGTAGAGTTTATTCGATAAAATAAAAAGGTGAATATAAAATGAAATCTATGATTAGAGTTCTCTCATGATCCTAATATTTATCCTTTAAAATCAAAACTCTAAATTCTTAGTAATAAATTTATAATTTTACTCATTGATCGTTAAATAAAAGTGTATATAAAAAAAAAATGTAAAAATAAAAAAAAAGTAAAAAAAAAATATAACATTCAAGGGTTCATTGACCTCTGTATGTACTTCTCTCTTGAAAGTTTTCAATTAGGTATTTATGTATATAGATATAAAAACAATTTAATAATGCAATTTATGTTCGATATCACTCAATGTCAATGTATGTATCATATAAAGAAAACACTGCAAGCTTACGCTCTTTTTACTTTTTATCTGTTAAGTTTATGTTAACAATCTGTTAAGCGTATGTTAATCAATTAACTTTTGTTACTGACCTCGCTCAATCACTTTCCTATTAGCTCGATACATCCATATGAAACAGAATATATTAAAAACTTAATTACTAGGACTCACCGCTATCTTTCCTCCAGCGAAGTGGTGCGCACGACTTGTTGGCGGGTAAGATGAAGAATTGAGTTTCTTCTTTTTAAACTCTATAACGTTATTTGCTAAGTTAAAAAAAAAAGTTTAACATATGAAGGTATACAAGAGCATCAGGAATGAGGTGAAAATAATACTTATCTTGAGTGACTACGATTTGAGAGTCTCATACATAACATGCAAGTTTAAAAAAAAAAGAATCAAAATCATTTTTATGTTTCGGTTAGTTGAACTCTGGGCTTCGATGATGTTGTACGTTTGGGCGGATGATGATGATGTCTATACTATATGTCGTTTGATGTTCCTTTTTTTTTTTCTTTTCTTTTTTTGATGAGGTAGGTGGCTTGACAGGTAAGTATAAGCTTATCCGTGTATCGGGTACAGGTGGCGGATACGCAATCTTTTACACGAAATTTTGCATATTCGTAGCGGGATGATGCGGTTATATCGGGTGTGTAAAATTTCATATGCTACGGAAAAACGTGGGTGAGCTGAAGCTCCTATGGTGAAGCCTGTCCCACTCTGCCTTCTATAAACTCGGCGGTTAGATAATCGGTAAGGGCTTAAAAAAAACCCTTGTTTTTCATAAGTCGCTGGCTGATCTATCACGCGTCGACGATGACACACGTGGCCTCGATGACGCGAGCAAAGGCACTGCCAGCTGGTGTTTTATGAATTTCGTAAAAAAAAATGTTACGGATTCCTATGAGCATATTTACAATTAGGTTTCAAAAAAAAAATACCACATTTTGCATAACAGATTACCTCTCGAGATTCTGAACAACTTTTATCGGACTTCGGTACCATAAAAAGATCTCTAGCCCACGTGATGGAATTCCCTAATAAATGGGGAAAAAATCTCCTACAGATACCTGGATTGTTCTTAGGATTTGTGGTTGGTTTTTACCAGAACAATCTTGTAACAAGGCGTCTTTGAACAGACCCAGGCTCGGACGGTGTATGGCAGCTACAAATCTCAAGTGCAGACGGACTTCTAGGATTTTACGTAGTCCAAGACGGACGGACAAGGCGACTTGTAAAAAAAACAGTATGTAACTAGGGTATTATAAGTATAAATATAATTACATCAAAAAAAAATGCAATATTTGCTTTTCAAAGCACCTTACGTCTTTTTGGACTTTCTCTTCAATATCAAATGCGAAACATTTCGAGAATGCGAGTTTCACGATTAAAATTACTAAATAATTTTACTGAATATACTGAATATAAAATATAGAGAAAATCTCAATGGAATTTTCAACTCAACTAAATGTAAAAAGATTGGTCTTTTTAGGCGTTTGTGATCTCTCTTGGCAGGTCTTCACAGGCTGGCGGTCTTGGTGGAAAAAGGAAGTAATATAGTCATGTCAAATCGAGCATGTGTAGTTGGTATGCAATAAGATCAGAACAGTATTCTGACAACTCGAAATTGGAACAAACATTTAACGAAACTATACAATGGCAGAGTTCAGCAGGTATAAATAGTTGATAACAAAAAAAAATTCTGTGAGGT
The DNA here is from genome assembly GCA_958431115.1 of Syrphus vitripennis. Lineage (NCBI taxonomy): Eukaryota > Metazoa > Arthropoda > Insecta > Diptera > Syrphidae > Syrphus > Syrphus vitripennis. The sequence goes on along the minus strand of OY288109.1, from coordinate 38,196,374 downwards.
AGTGGCTCATACACAACTTTTCCATTTTCTGGCATTCTAATACCTGAAATGGGAAAGAACATGCCACTTATGACCCTGTAAGATCGGAAATTTACTTTTGGGTGGTTAACCTTAGTAAAGCTACTCACGAATATCTTTGGCATGTATTATACCTAAATTATTGCCGCTTAGGTCGGATAGCTCATATAAGCTGTTTCCTACTATGTTTTTGATTATAGCCGGCACAAATTTTGGGCATAGTTTGGCGTTCCTATTTTTCGACTTATCGCTAAGGATAAAATTTCGCTTGTAAACTTTTTGGCCTATCTTGTAAAGTCGACCCTTACTTCTGAGGTTGTAAGTTTTTTCATAATTTTTGTGTGATTGCGCTAAGGATTCTTTTACTCTTTTATGAATGATATTCATTTTTGCTGATTTAGGAATGATCTTGAATTCCGGATTGTTTAGGTTTTTAAGCTTTTTAAGTAATTCATAATCTGTGCCGTGTTCAATTTTGCTTTGGCCAAATAGAGCTTCATGAGGCGACATGCCAATAGCCAAGTGAATTGTTGAACGTAACGAGCTAACGATGGACACTAAATATTGGTCCCACTGTGATTGGTTTGTGCCTATGTACGATCGAATTGCCGCTAGAATTGAGCGGTTCACTCGTTCACTGGCATTAGATTGTGGTGCATATAAAGCCGTTTTTATATGCTTTGTTCCATAGCTCATTAGAAATTTTGAAAACTCTTTACCTATAAACTGCTTTCCGTTGTCCGACAGCAGAGACTCAGGTACGCCGAAAATCGCAAAAACTTCATCTTCTAAAAACCTAATAGCTGCTTCACCGGTGGCTTTTCTTAAGGCTTTGACGAGCACGAATTTAGTCAATTGGTCAAGACAGACTATGATGTAGGTATTACCCTTTTTTGACCTCGGGTATGGACCCAAAAAATCAACACATACATGTTGGAATGGCCTGTCGACAATAAAGGCTTGGCCCATTGGTGGTCTTAGAATTGAATTCGGTGCTTTTGAAGTCTTGCATACATTACACTCGCTGCCAAACGTTTTAACTTGAGCCGCCATATTAGGCCAGTAAAAACGGTCGCGTAGACGATATAACGTCTTGGCTATCCCACCGTGAGAAGCTTTTGGAGGTTCATGGGCTAACAAAATCAAACTATGTGTGATTGTAGAAGGGATCCAGAGCTTCCAAACGTTATCGTCTTCTAAGGGATAACCCGTACAAGGTTTTACTTTTTTGTAAACAAAACCATCTGACACGTGCAAATCAGGTAGCTGGTTTTGATTTGTTTCAACTGTTTGAATTAATCCTTTATATTCGTCGGACTGAAACGCTGGATCTTTAAGATCAATGTGTAAAACATTTAATGAATTTGGCCTATTTTTGTCAGATGCTATCTCATCGACACTGTAGATACGCGAGAGTGCGTCTGGAACAACATTTTGTGTTCCTTTTCGGTGTTGAATTTCGAATGAAAATCTTTGGAGTCTAATAGCCTTTTCACACCAAACTCAAAACGCGGTTTTCAGCTAAAAGTTTTCGAAAACACGAAATGCGTTCACACTGCATATTACATGTTTTCGTCTGTCATTTCAATTTTTTGACAACACTACTGTCAAATTTTGTATTGAAAATTTAAAAACTTATTTGTGTTCACATATTTGCAACAATAAATGAATGCTAAACAAATTAAACTAATTTATATACATAAAAAGAAAATTGAAGAAAACATGAATATTTTGTTAAACTTCTTTTTCTTATCTGAAAACTCTTACATGAGAATCAGAAGAAAGAACTTACTTACCACAAAAAGTTTATCAAGAAAACAAATTAAAAACTCGACAGTCAGCTGTTTTTAATTTCTTTTGAAAGCATTCCATCAATTTCTTTCTTGTGGATTTTTGGGCGCTGAACATTCCATAGGTGTGTTTGATTTAGTTCATCTACGAGTTTCCACACGTTTTCGACCGGTTTTATATAAAACATGTAGTTTATGAAAACCTGAAGCTACAAAAAATGTATGCGAAAACTTGTGTTTTCGATTAGGTTTTCATCGAAAACCGATGTTTTGGCGAAAACCGTGTTTTCGGCTTGGTGTGAATACCGTATAAGACTCCATCGTGCTAAACGTCCACTTAGATCTTTTTGATTCATGAGCCATCGCAAGCTGGCATGGTCGGTTACGATTGTAAATTCTTGACCCTCCACGTAGGATCTAAATTTTTCTACCCCAAGGACCGCTGCTAAGCATTCTAGCTCGGTGATGCTATAATTCCGCTGTGCAGATGTGAGCTTGTGCGAAAAATAATAAATTGGTTTTTCGACTCCGTTTTCGTCTTCTTGACACAGGACGCTTCCTACTCCTGTCGTTGACGCATCACACAGTATTTTGAATGGTTTTTGAAAATCTGGGTTAACTAATATAGGTGCCGAAGTTAAAGCCTGTTTAAGTTCCTCAAATGCTTTCAAAGCTTCTGGTGAAAAATTAAAAGTTTTGCTCTTTTTGAGTGTATCTGATAGGGGAGCGGCTATAGACGAATAATTGTTGACGAACCGCCTATACCACCCTGATAAACCCAAAAATCGTCTAACCTGTCTTGTATTTTTCGGAATGGGAAAATCCTTGATGGCAGATACCTTATCGGGATCTGTCTGGATACATCCACCCCCTATAATGAAACCTAAGAATTTTAATTCTTTAAAACAAAATTTAGATTTTGTTAAATTGATTGTTAAACCTGCGTTTTTTAAAAGCATTGCAAGCTTAGCTAGGACCGTCATGTGCTCTTCAAATGTCGACGAAACCACTAACAGATCATCCAAGTAAACATAAATATGTTGTCTCAATTCGTGCGGTACCACTTTGTCCATGAGTCTACAAAGCCTTTGTGCCGCGTTGCAGAGGCCAAAGGGCATTACCGTGAATTGATATAAGGGTCTGCCAGGCACGGTAAACGCGGTCTTTTCCCTTGAGGCTTTCTCTAGTGGTATTTGCCAGAACGCGTCCTTTAAATCCACAGTGGATATAAAATGCGTATCCGTCTGGCGACTGAGCAATCCGTCAACATGATGGAGCGGATAGGCATCTTTTTTCGTAACCTTGTTTACCTTTCTGGAGTCTAGGCAGAGCCGATTTTTGCCAGGCTTTTGTACCAGTACCATTGGAGAGCTCCACGAACTTTGGCTTTCTTCGATGACTCCTAGGGCTAGCATCCTATCCAACTCCTCATATATCTTAGCCTGTACCGCGGGAGAAACCGGGTAATGACGTTGTTTCACGGGTTCGGCATCACCTGTTTTTATTATGTGTTCTTCAAGCATTGTTTTACCAAGCCCATGTTTGGCAGCGGATGGAAACAAGCTTATAACATTTTTAAGGTTCTTAAATTGGTCTGCCGAAAGCTCGTGAGCATTTGAATCGCGAAAACTATCTAAATCTATTGAAGAGATTTCTGAAATAATATGGGGTGCAATTTCAAAAGATCTCCAGAAATTTACTCCTAGATACAAAGGTTGTTCTAATGAGGGAACTAAATACAGGGATATTTGCTTTGAAACGCCTTTATAGGTTATAAGAGTTGAAAGTTCACCTATTATAATTTGGTTCTGACCACTAGCTGTTTTAACTTTTGAATTGAAAGGCTTAAAAGAAACACCCTCTGATTTAACCAGGTCTAGACAACCGGCTCCTAAACAGCTAATGCTTGCCCCGCTGTCTAAGAGTCCTAGCATATTTTTTTCGAAAATCTTAACGCTTGCGTAAGGTCTTGGATCCTCGGTACTACAAAGTTTTGTAGCACATATAGCTTGATGTACTTTCTGTTTTTTTCTGAATCTTTCTCTAAGCTTTACGATGCGATTTGATGGCTTATTAAAAATGCGATCACGTACCTCATAATAATTTTTTAAACGCTCATGTAATGTTGGTATCTTTTGGTCTATTTTTGGAGAAGTTTCATTTTTCATACAATGGGATTCGATAGTTGGTCTGTTAAAAATTTTGATATTTGAATTTGGTTTACAATCTTTGGACCAAACTGGAAAGTCTGGGTCTAAAATGGCAAGTGAATTTGAAATATTTGGACGTTTTAAATTCTCTATAATGGTTTTAGATCCGGGTTGGACTGTGGAGGGCAAAACTCCCCGGTTGCATTGCCCCTGTTCCGGTTTCCCGTACAGTTTGGACACTTTGGAGAAGTAGTGTTTTCCAAGCCACATCGGAAACAAAATAAGTTCCTTTGGGCACTTGGACATTGCTTATACGAATGTCCTTTTGTCTTGCAATTCCAGCAAACAAATAAACTAGCATTTCTCGGCTGCGAGACTAATCCGTTTTTCAATAGTGCGACAAACGTACACCATTTCCGGCAAACTTTTCGTGTAAAATGTAATCAAAAGTTCTCCTGTCTTTCTCTTCACATTTTGTTTTATGAGATCTATTAGCTCTTGAGATGTTTTAGGCTTTTGCATACGCGAATTCAATTTCATTATATCTAAATAGAAGTTATCGAAAGTTTCTGTTTGACCTTGCCGTCGGTCAAACATTTTTCTCGATATCTCAGTGTCGGTTTCTAATCTTTTATATTGCTCCAAAAGAGCTAACTCTAAATGATGCCAGGTTGCACCGGGATTGGATTTAAGATAAATCCACAACCAAGTTTCAACTTCGCCTGCAACAAAGATATGAAAATGTAGGAAAATGTCATCCCATGATACCTTGTAACAGATCTTTAAACGATTAAGACGAAAGAGAAAATCTTCGATTGACATCTTCTCATTATCAAATTTAAGACCCCATTTCTTAAAATCAATAGTACGAGTCCCCGTTGTTGGATTCGACACGGGATTACTTAAACCTGCGGAATTTAGATTCAAATTATCGAGCTGATTCATGAAATTTTGAAAATTTTCACTTGGATGAAAATTTTCCAAGTCTTCTCGCGTGCTTTCGGGTGATTCACTCAAAGGTCTTATTCGATTCCGATTACTAGCTTGGTTTTGAGTTTGATTCTGATTTACTATAATAGCATCACGAATTTCGTTCTGATTTAGGTTCTGATCTTGGATTTGGTTCTGGTTTTGGGTCTGGTTTTGGTTCCGAACTTGTATGTTGTCTTCACCATTTTGAAATCGGTTTTGATTATGAAGTAGCCCTACATTTAAAGTACTATGACTAAAGGGAGGCATGACATTGATCTCATCAGGATCGCCACGTCGAGGTATACCCATAGCTCTAAGCTCTTCCCGTATGATACTGCTTATCTGCTGGTTTGTTTTATGTCTTTCAGCTTCATATTCTTCTTGACGAGTCTGAAGATCTTCAGCCCTAGTCAACCCTATTGAAGCAGTTACTATATTTTGGATGTAACGCTTAAGATTTTCATCTTGGGAGAGGTTTATCTGACGCGATCCGTGAGGAAGCTGATGATCCCCAGTGTCTTGCAATTCATTAGTAACAATTGCCGGGTTATTACGAGAAGTATTATGTTCTTCATCTTCAACATTAGCTTTTCGCGTATTGCGATTTACGTTATGGGGTTTTGGTGGCATTTTAAAATAATTGTAGGTATTATTTCCTTTTTTTTTTTTTTTTAGGTAATTTTTTTTTTTTTTTTTTTTTTTTCTTTCTGTGATGTAATAAAGTTTGGGTTATTCGTTTGGAGTTTAAACAAAAAAAATTCTCAAAAAAAAATCTCAAAAATTTCTCAAAAAAAATTATTTTCTAAAATTTGTACTATAGTCATAAATTGTGTGCTTAGAAAAGTGGAAGCTTCAGAAAGACTGACGGAGAGAAATAAAAGCAAATAATAAAGAAGGTTGTTGATTTGTTACGCATACGTCGATGTATAAAAGGGAATCTATTTTCTCATAGCGCTGCAAAGAGATAAGCGTAATTCATGCTCATCGTCTAAGGTCGCTTTCCGAAAGAGAAATAAACTAAGAAAACAATTACAAACGACATATTGATTTGAGTTACAAAATAACTTTGTGACTTTAAAAGCGTGTACTTTTTTCTTTCTTTTTATGGGACAATTTTGTATTTGTTTCGCAACAGCTTTAACTCAAATCCATGGCGGGAACATAACTCGAGCGCAACAGACAGAGACGTAGTCTACAGGTACTGATGTCCCCCGGTCGTCCGATGATATCCTCCTAGCCAATGCTAAACCGTAAATGAGAACTCTAACATTAATTCAATGCTATACTGAAAAAGTTGTCGTCTACATGAAATTTCAGGTCAGAGAATCAACATAAAAAGATCCTATTTTCTCATAAACCATGGAAGAACATGCTACTAAGAGTTGTGTTTGAGCAACTGTACTCTTGGACAAATCCTACTTGGTTTACATATCGCTCTATAAACTTGCTACAAACAAAATATAAGATGAATAAAGGTTTAGGTTAAAATTTTTGAAATTTGATTTGACTGTTATTTAATAAAAAAAAAGTTTTTGAGGTTTTGAAACCGTCTAAAAATCTACAAAATTCTTGCCCCACGTTGGGCGCCACCTGTGTAACGGAATTGCTGTTCCTAACCCACAAAATTGCGATCTTATGCATCTTCATAAAATTTCTTTGCTCCACAGGATTCTCAAAGACCCTCAAAGAAGGTGGATTAGGTTGTCCAGTCGGCTGAGTGCTGGTAGGCACGCTAGCGAAGGCCATTAGGCTTGCTCGTCGGTGGGTGGGGTCTTGCAATCGCCACTGGACTGCCGTTTACCTTTAAACGTGCCTAAAGGAATAGTTACTAAAAAGAAATACTAAAAGCTTCACAAAAAAAAAATCACCGCTTCTATCATCAAACGCTTCCTTTTTTTTTCTCTTGGAACTATAAGATGGGCTTAGTTCCCGAGTGTGGCCCTCCCACTGTTTACTACCCTTGTAGAAACTCCATGGTTACCGCGCCACTCAAAATTATTAACGATAACCCCTAAAGCGAAGTCAAGTCATATTTATACCTGACTCATCACTTCACCATCTAAACCATCCCTTTTATTCCACAATTCTAAGCTCACTTTCCAAAATTTACTCGCACGACATTATTTACATATGTATGTCAATAACACGCAAAATTTCATATCATAAGTAACATAGTAGAGTTTATTCGACAAAATAAAAAGGTGAATATAAAATGAAATCTATGATTAGAGTTCTCTCATGATCCTAATATTTATCCTTTAAAATCAAAACTCTAAATTCTTAGTAATAAATTTATAATTTTACTCATTGATCGTTAAATAAAAGTGTATATAAAAAAAAAATGTAAAAATAAAAAAAGGTAAAAAAAAAATATAACATTCAAGGGTTCATTGACCTCTGTATGTACTTCTCCCTTGAAAGTTTCCAATTAGGTATTTATGTATATAGATATAAAAACAATTTAATAATGCAATTTATGTTCGATATCACTCAATGTCAATGTATGTATCATATAAAGAAAACACTGCAAGCTTACGCTCTTTTTACTTTTTATCTGTTAAGTTTATGTTAACAATCTGTTAAGCGTATGTTAATCAATTAACTTTTGTTACTGACCTCGCTCAATCACTTTCCTATTAGCTCGATACATCCATATGAAACAGAATATATTAAAAACTTAATTACTAGGACTCACCGCTATCTTTCCTCCAGCGAAGTGGTGCGCACGACTTGTTGGCGGGTAAGATGAAGAATTGAGTTTCTTCTTTTTAAACTCTATAACGTTATTTGCTAAGTTAAAAAAAAAAGTTTAACATATGAAGGTATACAAGAGCATCAGGAATGAGGTGAAAATAATACTTATCTTGAGTGACTACGATTTGAGAGTCTCATACATAACATGCAAGTTTAAAAAAAAAAGAATCAAAATCATTTTTATGTTTCGGTTAGTTGAACTCTGGGCTTCGATGATGTTGTACGTTTGGGCGGATGATGATGATGTCTATACTATATGTCGTTTGATGTTCCTTTTTTTTTTTCTTTTCTTTTTTTGATGAGGTAGGTGGCTTGACAGGTAAGTATAAGCTTATCCGTGTATCGGGTACAGGTGGCGGATACGCAATCTTTTACACGTAATTTTGCATATTCGTAGCGGGATGATGCGGTTATATCGGGTGTGTAAAATTTCATATGCTACGGAAAAACGTGGGTGAGCTGAAGCTCCTATGGTGAAGCCTGTCCCACTCTGCCTTCTATAAACTCGGCGGTTAGATAATCGGTAAGGGCTTAAAAAAAACCCTTGTTTTTCATAAGTCGCTGGCTGATCTATCACGCGTCGACGATGACACACGTGGCCTCGATGACGCGAGCAAAGGCACTGCCAGCTGGTGTTTTATGAATTTCGTAAAAAAAAATGTTACGGATTCCTATGAGCATATTTACAATTAGGTTTCAAAAAAAAAATACCACATTTTGCATAACAGATTACCTCTCGAGATTCTGAACAACTTTTATCGGACTTCGGTACCATAAAAAGATCTCTAGCCCACGTGATGGAATTCCCTAATAAATGGGGAAAAAATCTCCTACAGATACCTGGATTGTTCTTAGGATTTGTGGTTGGTTTTTACCAGAACAATCTTGTAACAAGGCGTCTTTGAACAGACCCAGGCTCGGACGGTGTATGGCAGCTACAAATCTCAAGTGCAGACGGACTTCTAGGATTTTACGTAGTCCAAGACGGACGGACAAGGCGACTTGTAAAAAAAACAGTATATAACTAGGGTATTATAAGTATAAATATAATTACATCAAAAAAAATGCAATATTTGCTTTTCAAAGCACCTTACGTCTTTTTGGACTTTCTCTTCAATATCAAATGCGAAACATTTCGAGAATGCGAGTTTCACGATTAAAATTACTAAATAATTTTACTGAATATACTGAATATAAAATATAGAGAAAATCTCAATGGAATTTTCAACTCAACTAAATGTAAAAAGATTGGTCTTTTTAGGCGTTTGTGATCTCTCTTGGCAGGTCTTCACAGGCTGGCGGTCTTGGTGGAAAAAGGAAGTAATATAGTCATGTCAAATCGAGCATGTGTAGTTGGTATGCAATAAGATCAGAACAGTATTCTGACAACTCGAAATTGGAACAAACATTTAACGAAACTATACAATGGCAGAGTTCAGCAGGTATAAATAGTTGATAACAAAAAAAAATTCTGTGAGGTAGTGGCTCATACACACATAAGCTGAAGTAATCGATGACAAATGACAATTTTAATGCACTATGTAAAAAAAAACTGATTGAACAAAGGTTTTTTGATAAAAATGCATTTATTTGTTTTCCTGATGAGCTTGCATCAGGAAAATAAACAAATGCTTTTTTATCAAAAATCCTACGTTCAATAAGTTTTTTTTTTACATAGTGCATTAAAACTGTCATTTGTCATCGATTACTTCAGCTTATGTGTTTCAAATCGATCGAGAACTTACTAAATAATCCATCAGAAAAATTTTCCTGATCCATTTTCCTGTTCGCTATAACTCACCCCTTAGCATATTCCTCTGATGTCAAGTTTCCAATGATTCCTGACAGATCTTTCGAAATTTTTCTTAAATTGGATACATACCGATACATAAAGGCACATGTCTTGATCATCTTCTTCCAGTCTGAGAATCTGTCGGCTTGTATGATTGTCGTATGTGAGACTTGATGAATATGCATGAGATTTGATTTTAGTTCTTCAGTCGTCTCAGGTTTCAATGTATGACTAGGCCAGTGTTCTTGAGCGAGGTACAAAAATTCTGGTCCGTAGAACCAAATACTTTTTGATTGAAGGTCAGGAGGTGGTTTCCACTTCGTTGCGGCATCGGCTGCATTAAGCTTGGAAGGTAGCCAGTTCCATTCCAGAATATTTGAACTTTCTAAAATTTCACCGACACGGAAGGCAACGTACTGACGATACTTCCGTTGATCTGACTGAAGCCAAGCCATGACGACCTTTGAATCCGTCCAGATGTTTTGAGGATATTTTTAGTGTCAGTGAGTTCTGAATTGAAGTTGCCAATCGTGTTCCCAACAGGGCAGCTTCCAACTCCATTCTGGGAATAGACAGGATCTTTAGAGGTGCCACTCTTGTTTTGGCTGCAACCAGGCTGCACTCCTTTTTGGTGTCGCTATCAATGCGAAGGTAAGCTACAGCAGCGTAGGCACTATCGCTTGCATCCACAAAAATGTGGAGTTGGATGTTGGTGTTGGTTTCTGGAGTCACTTGAACGAAGCATCGAAGAATGTGAATGTTTTGTACTTGTGGTAATAACTGTAACCAGTTTTTCCACTTCGCCTGTTGTTCAGCTTGAATCGGATCGTCCCAATCGATATTCGATCTCCAGATATCTTGAAGGATGATTTTTGCGTATATCAAAAAGTGAGCAAGTAGGCCAAGCGGATCGTAAATGGACATTAGTACACGAAGAACTTCTCGTTTGGTTGGTACTCTCTAGCCAGTAAGTATGTCCTTGTTCTTAGGAATCTTTGCGAGTGTTGATCTTCGTCTCTGATGATTACCTGATGAAACATCTCTCGGATATCTCCACAGATAGCGATGAGTCTCTCTCGAAATCGTAAAAGGATAGATGTTAATGACAGCAACTGGTCAGGCCCCTTCAACAGCATATCATTTAACGATATGCCATTCACCTTCGCTGCAGCATCCCAAACGATGCGGATTTTCCCTGGTTTATTGGGATTGGATACAGGAAAAATAGGAAGGTACCACGTTCGAGGGTGTATTGTACTCAACTCTTCCTCATTTAATTTTCTGATGTATCCTTTCTCGATGTGGTCAGCTATGAGGTGTTGCATAACACTTCTTAAGTCTGAATCTCTAGCTAGCCTTTTTTCCAAACATAGAAATCTTCTTTCAGCCATTTCAGAGCTATCAGGAAGGTTGATTGTTGCATATTTCCATAGTAATCCGGTTTCATAACGACAACCTTTACGCCGTGTTGTTGTTCGCAAAATATCTAATGCGTGTTGTTCAGAACTTCTGGTTTTTCAGTTCCCATATTTTCAAGCGCAAAGTAGCTCTTCACTAGTTGATGTAGACTTTGGTCATCTTGCTGGCATTCACAAAGATGAAGATGATATTGTTTCGTTACATCTGAAAACAATTCGTCTTTGCATGGTCCAAAGACCGTCCATCCAAGTCTTGTCTTCGAAGCTATTGGCTCGTCTTTCTGTCCCTCTTTGGATTTTAATGGGAGTGCTAGGCGCCAATTGTTGAGTCCTATAAGAATTCTTGGAATCGCCTTGTTGAAAGATTTAATCGGGATGCCTCTTAGATGATGGAATCTTGTGGATAACAGTTCTGAATTTATACTCTGAACGGGTAAGCTTAAATCACGTACGGTGTGAACGTTCGAGATCGTATACTAATGACTCTGCTTCTCAATTCCGGATATCTGCATTGCTACCTTTCGAGACTCATTCTCTGATCGTTGTGTGTCACCGGTCCACTTCAGACAGATAGGTTGTGGAGTACCAGTAAGTTGGAGCTGTTCAGCGATGCACTCATCCATCAGAGTCAAGGAGGAACCTTCATCGAGAAATGCAAAGGTTTCCATTCTGAGTTCTCCGTTTTGAAGTATGACAGGTACTATCCGAAAGAGGACACACGACTCGTCATCTTGCCTCGAGTGCTGATTCACGATTGAAGTTCTTGAATGTTGATTGGAGATGCCACGATCTTCGGTGTTGACGTTGTGTAGCAACGGGTGGTGTCTTCGATTGCAATTGTTAACACCACAAGTCTCATTGGAATGGCATTGACTATTCTCATGGCAACGCAAGCACATCGGGCACAAGTTGTGTCTCTTCACCTCCTGCCATCGCTGTGGGCGACGTAGTTGTTGAAACTTGTTGCAGAGTCTGACTTCGATGCAGTTTTTATTGCATACTTTGCATCTTAATTCTCTTCTTCCCTGTAGGGCTCCCCCCGAGTGACTATTGACATCTTCAGAATGAATGTTGACAAAGTTTCGGTTTTTAGGGTAAAAATATATAATTGTTGGCGATTTGTTGGCTTTCTCCAGGTGGCAGTGTAACTTCACTTGCTTCTTTTCCTATTTGTGAAATCCATTCACTAAAGGCGGAAATTGTTGCTGTTGCAACGCAGTTTTTATACCTCACCCATTCGAGGTTCATTTGGGCAGGTAATTTGGTAACGAGTTCCTTTAGCAAACTCGGATTGCAAAGGTGGTGGTGCAATCCTGAACTCTCCATTAATGCCGTCACGTTCTGAACAGACTGTGCGAAATAAACGATTGTTTCCAACTTCTCCAAATTCCGAGGTTGTTCTTGTTTTATGCTAGCTATGAGGTCATCTATAAGAAGATCCGGTCGTCCATAGATCTGTCGAAGAGCTTCTATGGCACCTGGTACACCAGCTGGAGAATTCAACCTAAATCGAACTATGTCCAACGCAGGTCCTCTGAGACATCTCTGAAGTCGATCCACAGATTTCGGTTGTACTCTCGTATGTTGCTATAAAGTTGGGCCACTCCTCTAGGCGTCCACTAAAGGGCCGGAGATCCTTTGACATGACCTGTCTAGCTGTGATCTGATCGGAGCTGAGTCGAAGTGAGACAGTTGAAACTAATCCAGATGGAGGTGGTTTGCAGTTTGCTGTTGTTACCATTGGATTGTTGTCGTAACAACTGTTGTATTGGTGTCGTGTCTGTGGATCTCTTTCTTGGAGTTGATTGGCATGAGTAGCATGAAAGTCCGGTCTGTTTTGTGGATAGTTGATTGTGTTTGAAGAAACAATTGCTGTTGCTTGTTGTTGCGACCGATGAGCATGTGTTGTGTGCAGAACATCTTGGATACTTCTCGATGTCGAAGCTAGTCCAACGACGTCAGTGATGACTCTTGTTGATCGCAGAATTCCCTCGTCTGTCGGTGGTGGACATTGTCGGTCATCGTTATTGTGCTTGTCAGTGTTTGTCTCAACCTGTGACGTTGTGTGGGGTTCATTTTGCTGAGTAGCTTCAGGATCATTATTAAGCCAGGTTTGGATACAGGTGGAAGTTTCTTCCTCTGGCAATGAGTCGGACGACTGGTCGTGGCCAAGTTGTTGCAGCAGCTGGTACTTTTTTTTCAATGTACTCTTGGTTGAGCTTACGCTCCTCGTCCAAACGTTGAATTTCCAATTCAATTTGTCTATTTCTCGAGCGTCTGGAAGTAGTAGACGACAAAGGTTTGTTCTTTTTGGTGCTGTTGTTATGCTTACCTGGATTGGAGCCAACTAGACAGGCTCCACATTTCCAGTCTTCGTTTGCAACATCGCTGGTAACGCCAACACAATGAAAATGAAACCATTTGTCACATCGATCGCACTGGACCATATCAGATGTGTCTGGTTCTTGGCATTTTCCGCAAGAATTATTGCCTTTTGGGCGTACGGAGCATTTTGTCTCACTATATATATATATACAAATGCGGACGAAAGTATATTTTATCTGTACTTTTGCAAATCTTTATAATTTTTAAAGAAATTTGCAAATCTGTATAATTTTTGAAAGAAATGTTGTGGAGAATGCACCGGACGAATAAAAGACACGTAAACTATACTTTTGTTAGTTTTTATTATATATAAGATACAATAAAGGACACTTTAAAAAATTATAGTTCTTTCTCGTCTGGATATCTTGGCATACTCTAAGATTTACTTAACGAAAACTCGTTCAATAATTTGGCGGTAGATCTGTTCGTTCAGGGATGTGTTGCCGTGACAAAAGGTGCTGCCAAATTTATTTATCATCATCTCCGCCGCTAACAATGTTACTGATAGTTTTTATTATAAACAAATCAGTAATTAAAATATTTAATAATAATTACATTCATATTTACTTACTACAACTTTACGTTCATGGAGCTTATCGTCAAGTTGTTTATTAAACTCTTCAAATGCTTCTTTGGTGTTTATCGGATAGTCGAATTTTTTTATTTTTTCTCCAGCACTTTTGGTTTCCTCGCATTCCTCGTTATCATCATCGTCGCTATTCTTCCTACTGGAACCGTCTTGACCACCGTCGCGTCGCATGAACATTTTTTCTTCAAACTTATCTTCATTTCTTTTATTTCTGTGTAAATATTAATTAAATCCGCACCATGCTGTACTGATAAAATCGCCAATTGTCCTATTTGCTTGCTTAAGCTAACAAAATATTTTTTAATAATTTCATCTTTCGATAAATGTGAAAAAAAGAAAAACCATGAAATATTGTTATTTTCAACCATAATTTTATTTTTTTACTCTTTAATTTTATTGTTATACCTTTATCAGCTAAGTCTTTCTTCAACATGTTGTTATTTATTGGAGTTGATGAGAATAAATTTTGGAAATGAGATATTTTCTTCAAAGCAGACGATTCACGGAGAGAAGTCTGGTTCTTGAATCAGCTTTGTCTGAATTTTTTCCTCGAGCGGAATCATCAGAAAAACTATAGCTATGATTCCGGTTGCTGCTTCGCGAATCACTTAATTTTAAACTGTCACTACGATTATCCCTCGGCGTGCTCTAATTTTTTGCCTTAACTTTCTTAATCGTTGCCTAGAACTAGAACTAGAACTAGATTTTTTGCTCCGTTGTAAGTCTGGAAATTTAATAAATTATAGATTACATATGTAAAATAAAAGTATTAATAACTGTATTAAAGGTATCTTACTTGAACTGTTTAATCTTTGTCTTTTATTAGACTTATTTTCTGGTATAATTTTTCTCTTTCTCTTCTTGGATGGTCCGGTTGTTGACCTCGAATCATCACCAACAGATGATTCTGAGGCTGTTGATGATTCGGAATCGGATTTTTTTTTCTCAAAGGCTCTGGAAATTCCATAAGTTATATATTGAATGAATGATTACGGGTATATTTGCACTGCGACCTTATAGATCTATTGTGCCCAAGTTATATATTATATAAATTAATTAAAAATATGATTAATAATAATTGAGTGACAACTAACTTACCTGCATTATCAAATCTTAAATTAGCTGAATCTAATTTGCCTTTCAATTTTTCATGGTTGTTTGTTGTTTTTATTTTAAATAATTTTTAATTTTTTAAAGCTTGTGATTTAGCAGATTTTTCGTTATCAGTTGTGAAGGCATAAGGTTTTGATTTCAATATATTTAACCTTTCTTCCGCTTGTTTGTAGCTGTCTGTACCATAAAATCGTTATGAATATGCTGAATTTATTGACTTATAGGTATATAAAGACTTACCTGCTCTTCCACGTATTTCTACAGCGTAATCAGGCCAGCTTTCGTTAGGACCTACACAATTTTTAACCAATGATTCCAGCTCTTTATGTTTGGATTGATCATATGGACCAGGCATAAATTTACAACGAACCGCATTATTCTTTTTATTATTATGAAATATCCAACTAGCCGGGACAATGTCTACTTCTTGGTTGTTTTTATTACTAGCCGAAAATAAAACTAAGTAGTATTTAGACTTTGACCTGGAAACAGATAACCAAATTATCAATGAATGTGAATCTAGAAGACTAAATATTTTATTAATAGTTAACAAATAAATAAGATGGTAAAAAATTGGCAATTTAAAAAAAAGATATACTTTTTATTCATTATTAAAAAAGTTAAGACCTTCAACGTTATTGAAAATTTTTTTGTTAGCAGATGTAAAAACGACATAAGATTTACAAATAACTCAATCAATTAAATACTTAAAAGTACTCAATTAAATTATTTTAAAAGTACTTACGTTTTTCTATTACTAGCCATTGGTAAATGTTTATAATAAAAATTAGTATAATTAATGTGTGAAACACTAGAACTATTTAATAAAAAACAAACACTCGATAATTAAAAAGAACCTGTCGTAACTTGTCACCGCGTTTTCTCGATTGTCAACTTAATCCTTTTTTCCGCTTGGTGTCGCACTATTGATACATATTCATATACTTATACACATAGAATAGATATATTAAGGCGCCGCAGTTCTTTGAACTAATATAGATCTATACTAACAAAGTGTGTATAGAAACAATCGTAACATAGGGTGTGAGATGTCGCAGTCACTTGACTTGTACTATATACATAGGTGTACAATATAGGTGTGCGATATTGAAGAGTTATTTGTTATCTGTGATTTTTTGCTTAAATTTTATGAAAACATCAATACTCACTAAAAGATGCATGCATTTTATTGGCTTAGGTTTAATATTGTCAATGCTTTATTTAATCTAGATATAATAATCACTTTTTTTCAATCATTTTACATAGTGGCTACGTATATAGAAAGTACTTACAAAATATTAAACATCACCAAATAATTCCGAGAACTATAAAACTTTGAATAATAAAAATACTCGTAAGTAGTTAAATTTATACCATATATATTTTATATTTTGTTAAAAAATGAAAAAAACAAAAATTAAAAGAAACTTATTTGTCAAAATTGAAGAAAATCGATAATTTTATTTTATTATTTTATTACATTTGGAACAGGTGTTAAGAAAACACACAATTCACGAGATCAAAACAAACAATATTGTTTATTGTTTTGTTATAAATAAACATACATACATAGATCTAAAAATTAATGAAAAATGAACCACAAATATTTAAAACAAAACAATAATTTCACTGAACGAATAAGAAATCGTTCAGTAATCACTTACTCGAAATGTTTAATCGTTCAAAAAACAAAAATTGGCATTTCAGATCAACGGTTTATAATCGTAGAGTGGCTTTTTGTCTATCGATAGAAATGAAAAAAATTTTTTTTAAGAAGAGTGCTTTTTAGTGGTTAAGAAAATGAAGCGAAATTCACGCGATTATTTTAAAAAGACAGAAACAAATAAAGGGCAAAAAGCTGTAAGTACTGTATATCTTCATTGATTCATATATCTATCTTCAGTAGGAAAAACTTATCTTTTTTTATGAGGAATAAGAACTGTTTTGTTTGATATTTTATGTAGTCGAAATCATAGGTCATTTTAAACAATAGCTATTTTATTTAAATAAAAATCTTGCAGACTGTACAGGAAAGTCAGGCAGAATCGGAACAAGCTAATCCGATTGCAAGTACTCTGTTCTGTGAGGCAATTTCTGCTCCGAATTTGTTTAACGTCTCCTCAAGCGCTATTGCTCTTTTTGTAGAAGAAAATCTCTCGAAAAAAAGAATACCATCTGAAATTCTTTATGTTTTTGACAATGTTTGGGTTCCTCTAGAGGCTTTCGATTTTCGAAATCAAATTACAAAAATTTAAAATTTAAAATAATGTAGTTGAAATACTGCAAATTTATTGCTTATTCGGCAAAAAAAAAAATGGTGCTTATTGCAAATACTGCGTGGCTTTCCAAATATCACCGGCTGGAATGGGGGGTGGAAAATTGGGTTAATATTGCTAAATATTGCTTCAAATTATTTGTGGAAACTTCAGTGATATTATATGGTAAAGAATGTCTAATATCAAATATGCATAACCTCATTCATCTTCCTGACGATGTTGAAAATATGAACTGCCCGATCCCTGATATATCTGCTTATTCTTTTGAAAATGAGCTTGGTAAATTAGGGAGACTCATTCGAACTGGGAATAAACCTCTCTCGCAACTTTGTCGAAGAATAAGTGAATTACAAAATGAAAATATTGAGATGGCTACCATTCCACCAACTGTTAAAATCAAAGGCGGATTTACGGGGGGGGGGGGGGGGGGTTTCGGAATCAAATTACAAAAATTTAAAATTTAAAATAATGTAGTTGAAATACCGCAAATTTATTGCTTATTCGGCAAAAGAGGATGGTGCTTATTGATAATACTGCGTGTCTTTCCAAACATCACCGGCTGGAATGGGGGGTGGAAAATTGGGTTAACTTGTCACAAAATAAAACTAAGTAGTATTTAGACTTTGACCTGGAAACAAATAACCAAATTATCAATGAATGTGAATCTAGAAGACTAAATATTTTATTAATAGTTAACAAATAAATAAGATGGTAAAAAATTGGCAATTTAAAAAAAAGATATACTTTTTATTCATTATTAAAAAAGTTAAGACCTTCAACGTTATTGAAAATTTGTTTGTTAGCAGATGTAAAAACGACATAAGATTTACAAATAACTCAATCAATTAAATACTTAAAAGTACTCAATTAAATTATTTTAAAAGTACTTACGTTTTTCTATTACTAGCCATTGGTAAATGTTTATAATAAAAATTAGTATAATTAATGTGTGAAACACTAGAACTATTTAATAAAAAACAAACACTCGATAATTAAAAAGAACCTGTCGTAACTTGTCACCGCGTTTTCTCGATTGTCAACTTAATCCTTTTTTCCGCTTGGTGTCGCAATATTGATACATATTCATATACTTATACACATAGAATAGATATATTAAGGCGCCGCAGTTCTTTGAACTAATATAGATCTATACTAACAAAGTGTGTATAGAAACAATCGTAACATAGGGTGTGAGATGTCGCAGTCACTTGACTTGTACTATATACCTATACATAGGTGTACAATATAGGTGTGCGATATTGAAGAGTTATTTGTTATCTGTGATTTTTTGCTTAAATTTTATGAAAACATCAATACTCACTAAAAGATGCATGCATTTTATTGGCTTAGGTTTAATATTGTCAACGCTTTATTTAATCTAGATATAATAATCACTTTTTTTCAATCATTTTACATAGTGGCTACGTATATAGAAAGTACTTACAAAATATTAAACATCACCAAATAATTCCGAGAACTATAAAACTTTGAATAATAAAAATACTCGTAAGTAGTTTACAAAATGATTTTAATAGTTACTTCTCATCTCGTAATGTTTATTAAAATTTATAAAAACATAAATACATTTAAATATGCATGTATTTAATTAAAATCTCTAAAACACTTATGACATATTAGTTCGCATTCTTTTTTTACACTACATATGTAACAAAGGCATCACATAAATTGTTTTCTTATTATTTATTGTGATTATAAAACAAACCATTTTTTTATCGACATTCTTTAAAGAAATCGTTACTGTAAGACAGTGTCTATCGTTTACGACATACATATTTAAATATTCTGAACTGAATGGATAGTCATAAATTGGGCCGATTTTTTTCAATTGTGTACCTCTCACATAAATATGGTTTTCAGCAGGAGGAATAAAAATGTATGACACTTGTATGATTTTCTTATTTTTTAGTAAAACTGTGTTATTCGGATGTTTCAATGTTATAATTGTCCCTTTAAATTGAATACTTTTGATCGGTGTATTATTTAAGTCATCCTGATGCAATTGTTTTATAATTGTAACCAGTGGCGGATCCAGGATTTCACCATGGGGAGGGGGGGGGGGGTTTAAATTTATACCATATATATTTTATATTTTGTTAAAAAATGAAAAAAACAAAAATTAAAAGAAACTTATTTGTCAAAATTGAAGAAAATCGATAATTTTATTTTATTATTTTATTACATTTGGAACAGGTGTTAAGAAAACACACAATTCACGAGATCAAAACAAACAATATTGTTTATTGTTTTGTTATAAATAAACATACATACATAGATCTAAAAATTAATGAAAAATGAACCACAAATATTTAAAACAAAACAATAATTTTACTGAACGAATAAGAAATCGTTCAGTAATCACTTACTCGAAATGTTTAATCGTTCAAAAAACAAAAATTGGCATTTCAGATCAACGGTTTATAATCGTAGAGTGGCTTTTTGTCTATCGATAGAAATGAAAAAAATTTTTTTTAAGAAGAGTGCTTTTTAGTGGTTAAGAAAATGAAGCGAAATTCACGCGATTATTTTAAAAAGACAGAAACAAATAAAGGGCAAAAAGCTGTAAGTACTGTATATCTTCATTGATTCATATATCTATCTTCAGTAGGAAAAACTTATCTTTTTTTATGAGGAATAAGAACTGTTTTGTTTGATATTTTATGTAGTCGAAATCATAGGTCATTTTAAACAATAGCTATTTTATTTAAATAAAAATCTTGCAGACTGTACAGGAAAGTCAGGCAGAATCGGAACAAGCTAATCCGATTGCAAGTACTCTGTTCTGTGAGGCAATTTCTGCTCCGAATTTGTTTAACGTCTCCTCAAGCGCTATTGCTCTTTTTGTAGAAGAAAATCTCTCGAAAAAAAGAATACCATCTGAAATTCTTTATGTTTTTGACAATGTTTGGGTTCCTCTAGAGGCTTTCGATTTTCGAAATCAAATTACAAAAATTTAAAATTTAAAATAATGTAGTTAAAATACCGCAAATTTATTGCTTATTCGGCAAAAAAAAAATGGTGCTTATTGCAAATACTGCGTGGCTTTCCAAATATCACCGGCTGGAATGGGGGGTGGAAAATTGGGTTAATATTGCTAAATATTGCTTCAAATTATTTGTGGAAACTTCAGTGATATTATATGGTAAGGAATGTCTAATATCAAATATGCATAACCTCATTCATCTTCCTGACGATGTTGAAAATATGAACTGCCCGATCCCTGATATATCTGCTTATTCTTTTGAAAATGAGCTTGGTAAATTAGGGAGACTCATTCGAACTGGGAATAAACCTCTCTCGCAACTTTGTCGAAGAATAAGTGAATTACAAAATAAAAATGTTGAGATGGCTACTATTCCACCAACTGTTAAAATCAAAGGCGGATTTACGGGGGGGGGGGGTTTCGGGTCCAAACCCCCCCCCCCCTCCCCCTTGAGGGTTAAGTAAATTAATTTTTGTATGTAGATATAGAAACTAATATTTTCCCTGTACATATAAAATAAAAAATAAATAAATAGAATAAATTGTTGCATGAACCCAGAATCAGAATTATTTTTGGAAGGTAAGCTAAGGATTAACTATAAAATTTTATTTTTCAGTGGTCAGCCTGACTTCTTTGTCTATGGTATTCGACATTACCATAGACAGCGTCCGACTATTAAAGTAAGCCCTTTAATTCTCAGTGGGAAAGTCCAAAACTGGCGTTGAGGATGCATCGTGTGACCAAGTAATTGAGTTTCCCCCTTCAAGTTGTATAGCAGCTATTTTGTGTTGTTTTTACACCTTAAGCACTTATGAGAGTGATACAACACAGTCATACAACACTCGGCGAGAACCGAAACCAAATCCAATCCAAAAAGCAAAACTAAAAAAATATCCCCAATCTTGCTCTTCATACATGTACCTACATTTGGGTGGGGCTTATTTTGTCAATGTCGGAATTTCTTTTATGCCCGGTCCTACAAATGTTGAGGATAATAAATAAAAAATCTATGCAAAACTTCAATGAAATCGGTTACCGTTAACACGTGCCACCGAGCACTTGAAATTTCCCTTCGAAAATGTTTGGAGTTTTTGAGTGTTTTACTAAAAAATTCGTGAGGGCGTAACACTTGATGGGTAAAATTTAAACTTGGCGCAGGTCTTAAGTATGTAAGGTATAAAAAAAATATTTTCATATTTTATTAAAAAAAGTTCCCAGTTGAAAACAACAATCAATATCATTTATATCTCACTTTTTGATCATTCTAAGATGCTAACGGTATATTTTTATTTTTTTAAATTACTTTATAAGCTTTTCAACAGTTACTTATAAATTTGAGAAAAAAACAAAATGGAATAATATTTAGGTAATTCATAAAAGAAAGAAATTTAAAGCATAATTCAATAACAAACTTGCATTTTTAGATTGATTGGAGCAGTGTGTTTTTGTTTATATCTGAAATTTTTTTACATTCGTCGAGAACTTGAATAATTTATTGTTTTTGCTCTTCATCTGCACTTAAAGTTTGATTAGAAGTAGTAAAGAAAGATGACTTTCGTCCTCTCGACGACAAAATATGCAAAATATGTGTTGCAGAATGCACATAGTACCTAATACATACCTATTATCTTTCGGTTTTGTGTGGGCATTTGGCCGCACAAGTAGTCGATAGATTTTTTGAGATCTATTGAATTGAAAAAGTCATTCGTTGACGATTCCTCTTGACTAACAGGAGTCAGCTCATAAAACTTTAAATATTACTTAAATAAACCAATACTCATTTTGAAAACTAGAATAATTGACTTTTTATTTGAAAGAGAATTACTGACCGAGAATTATTGACCGGTGAAGAATAAACTAAATATTGAAATTCGAAACGAAAGTAAATCAAAAAATATTACTCAAGTGTTAACGGTAACCGATTTCAATGAAATTTTGCACAGATTTTTTATTTATTACATTTAACATTTTTAGGCCCGGGCATGAAAGAAATTCCGAAATTGATAAAATAAGCCCGCCCAACCTGAATATACCTACAAAAAAACAAACGATTTCTTTTTATTTCAATTCAAGACTTTTGTTTATTATGTATAAAAGAAACATATGTTTCCAATCTCGAAAAGGTTTGGTGACAAGTTAACCCAATTTTCCACCCCCCATTCCAGCCGGTGATGTTTGGAAAGCCACGCAGTATTTGCAATAAGCACCATCCTCTTTTGCCGATTAAGCAATAAATTTGCGGTATTTCAACTACATTATTTTAAATTTTAAATTTTCGAAATCAAATTACAAAAATTTAAAATTTAAAATAATGTAGTTGAAATACCGCAAATTTATTGCTTATTCGGCAAAAGAGGATGGTGCTTATTGATAATACTGCGTGTCTTTCCAAACATCACCGGCTGGAATGGGGGGTGGAAAATTGGGTTAACTTGTCACCAAACCTTTTCGAGATTGGAAACGAATGTTTCTTTTATAAATAATAAACAAAAGTCTTGAATTGAAATAAAAAGAAATCGTTTGTTTTTTGTAGGTATATTCAGGTTGGGCGGGCTTATTTTATCAATTTCGGATTTTCTTTCATGCCCGGGCCTAAAAATGTTAAATATAATAAATAAAAAATCTGTGCAAAATTTCATTGAAATCGGTTACCGTTAACACTTGAGTAATATTTTTTGATTTACTTTCGTTTCGAATTTCAATATTGAGTTTATTCTTCACCGGTCAATAATTCTCGGTCAGTAATTCTCTTTCAAATAAAAAGTCAATTATTCTAGTTTTCAAAATGAGTATTGGTTTATTTAAGTAATATTTAAAGTTTTATGAGCTGGAGTCAAGAGGAATCGTCAATGAATGACTTTTTCAATTCAATAGATCTCAAAAAATCTATCGACTACTTGTGCGGCCAAATGCCCACACAAAACCGAAAGATAATAGGTATAGGTATTAGGTACTATGTGCATTCTGCAACACATATTTTGCATATTTTGTCGTCGAGAGGACGAAAGTCATCTTTCTTTACTACTTCTAATCAAACTTTAAGTGCAGATGAAGAGCAAAAACAATAAATTATTCAAGTTCTCGACGAATGTAAAAAATTTTCAGATATAAACAAAAACACACTGCTCCAATCAATCTAAAAATGCAAGTTTGTTATTGAATTATGCTTTAAATTTCTTTCTTTTATGAATTACCTAAATATTATTCCATTTTGTTTTTTTCTCAAATTTATAAGTAACTGTTGAAAAGCTTATAAAGTAATTTAAAAAAATAAAAATATACCGTTAGCATCTTAGAATGATCAAAAAGTGAGATATAAATGATATTGATTGTTGTTTTCAACTGGGAACTTTTTTTAATAAAATATGAAAATATTTTTTTTATACCTTACATACTTAAGACCTGCGCCAAGTTTAAATTTTACCCATCAAGTGTTACGCCCTCACGAATTTTTTTAGTAAAACACTCAAAAACTCCAAACATTTTCGAAGGGAAATTTCAAGTGCTCGGTGGCACGTGTTAACGGTAACCGATTTCATTGAAGTTTTGCATAGATTTTTTATTTATTATCCTTAACATTTTTAGGACCGGGCATGAAAGAAATTCCGACATTGACAAAATAAGCCCCACCCAAATGTAGGTACATGTATGAAGAGCAAGATTGGGGATATTTTTTTAGTTTTGCTTTTTGGATTGGATTTGGTTTCGGTTCTCGCCGAGTGTTGTATGACTGTGTTGTATCACTCTCATAAGTGCTTAAGGTGTAAAAACAACACAAAATAGCTGCTATACAACTTGAAGGGGGAAACTCAATTACTTGGTCACACGATGCATCCTCAACGCCAGTTTTGGACTTTCCCACTGAGTAAAGGGCTTACTTTAATAGTCGGACGCTGTCTATGGTAATGTCGAATACCATAGACAAAGAAGTCAGGCTGACCACTGAAAAATAAAATTTTATAGTTAATCCTTAGCTTACCTTCCAAAAATAATTCTGATTCTGGGTTCATCCAACAATTTATTTTATTTATTTATTTATTTATTTATTTTATATGTACAGGGAAAACATTAGTTTCTATATCTACATACAAAAATTAATTTACTTAACCCTCAAGGGGGGGGGGGGGGGTTTGACCCGAAACCCCAACCCCCCCCCCCCCCCCCCCGTAAATCCGCCTTTGATTTTAACAGTTGGTGGAATAGTAGCCATCTCAATATTTTTATTTTGTAATTCACTTATTCTTCGACAAAGTTGCGAGAGAGGTTTATTCCCAGTTCGAATGAGTCTCCCTAATTTACCAAGCTCATTTTCAAAAGAATAAGCAGATATATCAGGGATCGGGCAGTTCATATTTTCAACATCGTCAGGAAGATGAATGAGGTTATGCATATTTGATATTAGACATTCCTTACCATATAATATCACTGAAGTTTCCACAAATAATTTGAAGCAATATTTAGCAATATTAACCCAATTTTCCACCCCCCATTCCAGCCGGTGATATTTGGAAAGCCACGCAGTATTTGCAATAAGCACCATTTTTTTTTTGCCGAATAAGCAATAAATTTGCGGTATTTTAACTACATTATTTTAAATTTTAAATTTTTGTAATTTGATTTTTTTAATTTTGATATTTTATGAGCTGACTCCTGTTAGTCAAGAGGAATCGTCAACGAATGACTTTTTCAATTCAATAGATCTCAAAAAATCTATCGACTACTTGTGCGGCCAAATGCCCACACAAAACCGAAAGATAATAGGTATAGGTATTAGGTACTATGTGCATTCTGCAACCCATATTTTGCATATTTTGTCGTCGAGAGGACGAAAGTCATCTTTCTTTACTACTTCTAATCAAACTTTAAGTGCAGATGAAGAGCAAAAACAATAAATTATTCAAGTTCTCGACGAATGTAAAAAATTTTCAGATATAAACAAAAACACACTGCTCCAATCAATCTAAAAATGCAAGTTTGTTATTGAATTATGCTTTAAATTTCTTTCTTTTATGAATTACCTAAATATTATTCCATTTTGTTTTTTTCTCAAATTTATAAGTAACTGTTGAAAAGCTTATAAAGTAATTTAAAAAAATAAAAATATACCGTTAGCATCTTAGAATGATCAAAAAGTGAGATATAAATGATATTGATTGTTGTTTTCAACTGGGAACTTTTTTTAATAAAATATGAAAATATTTTTTTTATACCTTACATACTTAAGACCTGCGCCAAGTTTAAATTTTACCCATCAAGTGTTACGCCCTCACGAATTTTTTTAGTAAAACACTCAAAAATTCCAAACATTTTCGAAGGGAAATTTCAAGTGCTCGGTGGCACGTGTTAACGGTAACCGATTTCATTGAAGTTTTGCATAGATTTTTATTTATTATCCTTAACATTTTTAGGACCTGGCATGAAAGAAATTCCGACATTGACAAAATAAGCCCCACCCAAATGTAGGTACATGTATGAAGAGCAAGATTGGGGATATTTTTTTAGTTTTGCTTTTTGGATTGGATTTGGTTTCGGTTCTCGCCGAGTGTTGTATGACTGTGTTGTATCACTCTCATAAGTGCTTAAGGTGTAAAAACAACACAAAATAGCTGCTATACAACTTGAAGGGGGAAACTCAATTACTTGGTCACACGATGCACCCTCAACGCCAGTTTTGGACTTTCCCACTGAGAATTAAAGGGCTTACTTTAATAGTCGGACGCTGTCTATGGTAATGTCGAATACCATAGACAAAGAAGTCAGGCTGACCACTGAAAAATAAAATTTTATAGTTAATCCTTAGCTTACCTTCCAAAAATAATTCTGATTCTGGGTTCATCCAACAATTTTTTTGTACAGGGAAAATATTAGTTTCTATATCTACATACAAAAATTAATTTACTTAACCCTCGGGGGGGGGGGGGGTTTTGGGTTTGGACCCGAAACCCCCACCCCCCCGTAAATCCGCCTTTTATTTTAACAGTTGGTGGAATAGTAGCCATCTCAATATTTTTATTTTGTAATTCACTTATTCTTCGACAAAGTTGCGAGAGAGGTTTATTCCCAGTTCGAATGAGTCTCCCTAATTTACCAAGCTCATTTTCAAAGAATAAGCAGATATATCAGGGATCGGGCAGTTCATATTTTCAACATCGTCAGGATATTTTTTTTTGATATTATTTTTATATTTTATTTGATATTAGACATTCTTTACCATATAATATCACTGAAGTTTCCACAAATAATTTGAAGCAATATTTAGCTTGTCTCCTCTTCTCAACCGCCAGATCTTTAGAGGACAATATTCTTATCGCCACATGTAACAGTAAAAAATGTCGATTAACTTCAGGAGTAAATACTTTTTTAAAAATTACTGGACCTGCGTATAATAATATAAATTGAAATTCAGTGGCTTTAAATTTAGCAATGTCATCCAATGATCTTGTCGTTCTTTGGAAGTCTTGAGGAACTTGACATTTCAATTGTAAAAGTAAATTGCATAGTATATTTTTCATAGTTTTACTCAATTTAACCTCTTTAATGTTTCCTTTAAACCAATAATCAAAAATCTTCTTGACTACACCTAGAGGCACCAAGTGCATTGAGTCTAAAACAAAAGCATTTATCATGTCAACAGCAGGTACGATCTCGAGTAAAGATGAAACTCCAGTATGGTGTCCAGGATTACTTTGATTTCTAAATGAATTATCAGTTCTTGGTATACACTGTTCGTCGATTTACTCGCTTACCTTTGACTTGGCACCGTTCGCAAGCCCAATAACCTCCGTGTCCTTTAATACTCTTGATAAAAGCCCGTGCCGGCCTATCACAGATAAATGCTTTTATAGATATTTGGAAAAGTACGTCATTTATTCGGACACCCACTTCTTGAAGGTGATTAACTTCTACCACTAATTTTCTCAAATAATTGTTAACATTAATTGGTTTGCGCTTCCCACAATAAACAGCCACTATAAATGGTTTGTGAATATCTGGCTGGTTAAATACTTTGCACAATATTGGCCACAACTGAATTGAGCTTGATTTGTACAAAGGTACATTTATAAGCAGTTCCAAATGACGAACTTCATGTAATTCGGAATTTACACAGCGCTGTAAATTTTTCTCAATTCCGAAATATATAAATTCTCCTGAATCGTTATCGTCTAGTTTTTCAATGTTATATTGAAATTTCTCAGTTCTTAAAAACGTTTTGGCACATTTAGGTAACGTAGGGTATTTTTCTCGTCTTAAAATTTTCAATAACGACTCGAGACGAGTCCTAAAGTAACACTCTCGTAGCTCTGAGTTTTTAATATGTTCTAAGAACGTGTTAAAGGAGTGAACTCGGAGACTATTGCTTTATTTTATACTCCGTTGCAGCATCTGACATTTTCTTTTTAAGCAAATGCTCTATATTTGAGTCTTAGAACATCTTCAAGCTCTATAGGCTTATAAAGCTTGTTGCTCTATTAATAAACTCTACTATTACAATTTATAACACAAGCTCGAACGAGCTTTACTTAACATTTCAACCATATGCTTTAAAAAGGCATTATTTGAGGAAAATAAATGTACCTTAGAGCTTTTTGCTTTTAAACAAATGTCTTGTTGATCAAAAGACATATGTATCAAAAAAAAAATTATTGAACAAAATAAATATGTAGATGTCAAGAGGTGAAAAAAAAAGTTTAATCATTTCAAAAACAGCCAGGTTTATTATGGAAAAAAGTGTGCCGCAACAAAAAATGTTAGAAAGATTATCAAAGATACGATAAACTAAGGTGTCGACCAAATTGGCGGTGGTGAAATATGCGCTAGTTTGAGTGTTGACAGTGTTGCTAGCTTAATTGAGAGCTCATCCCAACTGAATGCAGATGATTGATGAATTAATTGTAAATTTTTAAAATACAAAAATATGAAGAATTTTGCCAAAGGCGATCGACTACAAGCAATATATGTACATAATCTTTGACATCTTGTTGACGAAGTAAAATAAATTGCTTTTCTTGTAAGCTTCAGCTCCTACCCCTTCGAAAATATTTTATCATCTTTAAAAAAAATGACTACCCACTGGTTCCAATCCTCCTGCAAGCAGCAAACCGAATGAGCGAGCTTTCAAAACTCGAACGTTATCATGAACCCAAAATAATATATCCAGTTTTAAAAAACCAAAACAGACACAGTTCACATAGTAAACTTATGTTTGAACTTTTTGTTCTCAGTAACGACAAATAAACATGACGAAATAAACACAATAATGGCGTTTTCAATTGGCAATCCGGAATTGGTTTTGAAGGAATTCTCTCCTTGTTCAGAATCAGAACTTTCACTTTTGCCCAGTTGAACGCATTCAGAATTATTTTTTCTGCTTCCAGATTGCCAATCGAAAACACCATAAAACAAATTAACTGGCATAAGCTCATAAGTAGCCGTTTTAGAACAAATTGCTTTAAAATAGTTGTATATGTGCGTAAAAAAATATAAAATGTCAGTAAGAAAAAAATTATAGTTTTTTTAATTTTTTTTTATAAAAATAGCTTCTTTTTGTGGTCTAAAAAAGAATCACGTGACAGTTATAAAATTCACGTGGAATCATATTTTTGTTACCTCACGTGTAAAAATCGTATTACGTATTCAAATTTTTACGTGGAATTTATAAAGTTTAAGTGGAATTAATAAAATTTAAGTGGAATTTATTAAATTCAAGTAAAATTTATAGAATTTATAAAATTCAAAAACACAACACAAAAATATAATTCCACTTGAATTTAATGAATATCACTTGAATTTTATAAATTCAACGTGAATTTTATAAATTCCAAGTGAATTTTATAAATTTCACGTGAATTTTATGAATTTCAAATGAATTTTATAAATTCCACTTAAATTTTATTAATTCCACTTGAATTTTATAAATTCCACGTGAATTTTATAAATTTCAGGTAAGATAAATGAATTATTACGGGTATATTTGCACTGCGACCTTAGGATCTATTGTGCCCCCTTTTTTTATGATCTGGATGAGGTTTCTCATCTACAGTTCATCCTCCAAATTCGTTCCTTTGAGGAATTTGAGAATTTGGGGTATACGTTTATTTATTCAATTCGTTAATATCTAACGTGAACAGTAATCTTATTCTTATAATCTAGGTTATGTATTATACAAAACTATTAAAAAAGGAATCCTTAAACTTTTTGCATTTTAAATTATCATTAGCGGATTCTAAACAAGTATAAAATTCATTATAAATTGTTATTATTATTATTATTATCTTTTATTAACAGGTAATTAAAATTACATTGTAATATTAAAATTAATGAGCCTAGCTGCAAAGACTATTAGCTCTTATAAATTGTTATTAATTGATTAAGTGGGCTATTTACACCATAGTTTGATCTACTAAATATATGATTTAAAGGTTGCTGCCGTCTTAAATTTGAGCGACTAAAACTGAAATTTAATTGACTAAGAACTGACGCTGAAGATATCGACCCATTAATAATTCCAGCAATAAAACAAAATTGTATATATTTTCTGTGATTAGTCAAAGATGGGAGGTTGATAAAAGTTAGTCTATCAGAATAAGGGGGGAGGAGAGTCCCTCTAAACCAAGGAAGAGATCGAAGACAGTAACGCAGAAACTTCTTTTGGACTGACTCAATTCTTGTTATATGTATTGAGTAATATGGTGACCATACAACACATGCGTATTCTAGAATCGGTCTTACAAATGAAACAAATAAAAGCTTGAGAACATAAGGGTCATGGAAATCACGACCGAATCTTTTAATGAATCCAAGAACCCTATTTGCTTTTTTAATTGTATAATTTATATGATCAATAAATGTTAGTTTTGGATCAAGAACTACACCTAAGTCAGAAAAGACAGAAACCTTACTCAATGGACAAGAATCAAACGTATAACAGTACGAAAACGGGACTTTTTTGCGTGTAAAACTCATGGTTTTACATTTGTCAACATTTAAGACGAGACGATTATTATTGCACCATTCCCTGAAAGTTGTCAAGTCTTCTTGTAATAGTAAACAGTCAGTGTTCGATTTTATACTTTTAAATATCTTAATGTCGTCCGCATAAATAAGTACAGAAGAGTTTTTGATGATAGTAGTCAAGTCATTAATAAATAAAACAAATAAAATAGGTCCTAGATGGCTGCCCTGAGGGACGCCAGAGTTCACAAGAAATTAGTTAGAACACTCATTTCGAAACAAAACACAGTAACTACGATTTTTTAAATATGAACCAATCCAATTTAAAAAATGATCATTAAATCCTAAAAGCGTTAATTTACGTAAAAGTGTATAATGACACAACTTGTCAAATGCCTTACTAAAGTCGGTAAATATGCAATCAACTTGTCCACGTTTTTCAAACACATCTAAACAAAAGGACACGAAGTTAAATAAATTAGTAACTGTGGATCTTTTTTTAACAAATCCATGCTGACTATCACACACAATTGAACTACAATGAAAAGAAAGGACATTACTTACAATTGACTCAAACAATTTTGGTATCACAGATAATTTAGCAATAGGTCGATAATTCATGATCTCATTTTTAGGACCTTTCTTATGTACAGGAATAATAAATGAACTTTTCCAGATATAAGGAAAGTTTTAACTTTTTAAAGACGTATTGAAGAGAATACACAACGGATATGACAAATAAGAAACACATTTTTTTAAAATAGAAGATGGCACACCATCGGGGCCAGGACTGAAACATTCATCGAGTAGTAAGATACTTTGAGTAACCGTTTCCTCACTTATTTCAAAATTTATATCGTTTAAATGAGCAAAATTTTCCGAAAAACAAGAAAAAGAAGATGATGCGTTAAAGTTTGATTCTTCGAATGCTTCTTTGAAGTGATTAGCAAACATGTTTGCTATATGTTTGGGTTCATGACTAGTTGATAATTTATTAGTCATCAAATTTGGGTAGCCACAAGTTTTTCTTTTGTTATTAACAAAATTCCAGAAGCTAACTGGATTAGATTTAATGTCAGCTTCTGTTTTACAAATGTAATCGTTATATAATAAGTTAGAGTAATCAGTGAAAAGTTGTTTTATAATTAAGAAAGTTCTATAATCATCGTCAGTTCTTGTCTTATTAAATCTTGTCCAAGCTTTGTTTCTTTTGTTTTTTAAGTTTTTAATATGTGTATCAAACCATGGTGCTGCATTTGAAGATAAACGAGTTTTTTTCAATGGTATAGTTTCACAAAAACAGTTAAAAAGTGTGTTATAAAAAATATTGCACATATCATCTATATCGCAGTTACAAAATAATTGATTCCAATTAACAGTTGAAAGCATTTCAAAAAGATCTATAAAATTACATTTAGGAAAGTCAAATTCAATTTTGTTATTATAGTCAGTGTGTGTGAAGTCGTACGTTCGTACGTCCGTACGTCCGTACGTTCTGGTACCATTTTTCGTCGTCGATATCTCAAGAACGAGTAGAGATATCGACTTGAAATAAATTTTGTTTTACAGATAATAACTTCGAAAGAATCTGAAAGGGCGTTTATTAATATTTAATCAGTTGTTTTTTACTATAGCTGTTTAAAAAAGAAGTGAAAATTTTGGTTAGGCTCAAATATCTCACGAACAAATAGTGCTATTGACTTGAAATAAATTTTATTCGACACATTGTACCGTCATACAAATTTGATATGAATTTGGAAAAAAATCAATATACCGTTATTTTCTAAAATCAAAAAAACTAAAAAAAAAATTTGTATAACTCGAATATCCTTAGATGGAAAAACGATATTAACTTTAAAATAATTTTATTTTACGAATAATGTTGTTTTTGACTACTGGTGAAAATTTCAAAAAAATTCAATGGACAGTTTTTTTTACAAAAAATTAAAAACTACAAAAAATTCTACCAAAAATTGGTATAAATTGTCTTTCGACTCAAATTTCTCAAAAACGGGTAACGATATTGACTTCTTGTTTGTTTTATTTTCTACATAACATAATTGTTAACAACTGATAAAATTTTGACAAATATTGAATGGGCAGTTTTTTAACAAAAAATCAAAAACTGTTAAAAATTCTAAAGAAAAGTAGTTACAATTGTATTTCAGCTCGAATATCCTGAGAACGAACAACGATTGTGCCTTCTAAAATATTTTATTTTATATATAGTACAATTTTTTTATGAAAGGTTAAATTTTGACAAATATCTATTTGACAGTTTTTGGCAAAAAATATAAAAAAAAAACTAAAAAGTGGTAAAATTGGTTTTTCGACTCGAATATCTTTAGAACGAGCAATGATATTGACTTTGCCATTGGGTATTTAATTTTATACATAATAAATTTTTTTACAGCCGGTATATATTTGACATTATAGTTAACTGACATTTTAAACAAAAATTTAAACAGAACTAAGAAAATTCCACATTCGTTAAAAAAACGAGTGGAAGTTTACCTCCTGGGTCAAGTGGAAACAACTTATACATCAACAATCTCTATAATATATGTGCATTTCGTAAATCTCTTTAAATAATTAAAATGCTTTTTTATCTTAAAATAATGATTGTTTGAATTTAAGAGCTAAAGTTTGTTTCGCAGAAAATTTGGTTATTTGAAAAAAAAAAAAACTAAATATAAAGTTTTCAAGATCACAAATGGGAAGTTATCAGTGTGGGTCGCACCCAGCCTCTTTTTAGAGAATGTATTTGGTTCTCGTCTATATGGTACTTGCCCAGATGTTTCTGTCTTTGATGCATTAGTGCATCGCAACTACCTATTATGTGGTCCGGCGTTTCCTCATGAGCATCGCAGAATCTGCAAGAAGCACTGCTCTCTAGGCCAAGGAGGCTGAGATGTCTTCGCAGTTTACAATGGCCAGTGAGGAGTCCCGTTATTCTCCTGAGATTGGTTCTACTAAGTCTGATACAGGATAGAAATCGTTCTCGGTTATAATTCCCGAGTAAGAGTTTCGCCTGTCTCAGTTTGGGGAGTTCCTTCCAGATTTTTGATCTTTTTGCCTCCTCTTCTATTTTGATTTTGTTTTTGATTATATTCTCCCCTATGCCACAA
Organism: Syrphus vitripennis; assembly: GCA_958431115.1. Lineage (NCBI taxonomy): Eukaryota > Metazoa > Arthropoda > Insecta > Diptera > Syrphidae > Syrphus > Syrphus vitripennis. The sequence continues at coordinate 38,163,037 of OY288109.1, read as the reverse complement.
TAGGGTTCTGGCCCTATTATCGGTGTCATTGCTCCTATTTTTGCTAGGGAGTCAGCCTCTTCATTGCCCTGGACACCTACGTGACCTGGTACCCAATGTAGTGTGACTTTGTTATCCTTGCCTAGTTCATTAAGCTTATTTACACATTCCCATACTAGTTTTGACGTGATGGTGTATGAATTCAACGCTTTTAGTTGGAAATTTTGGTTCTAGGCCCAAAAATCCCTACACCAGTCCCGTCAGAAGTTCTCGATCCATCAGTATACCACTTGATGGTGTTTGCTTGGAGATTGTAGTTTTCCATTTCACTTATCCAATCTCTTTTGCAACTTAACTCCGTTCGAAAAAGCTTTCCTCTCCCTATGACCAATGATCTTTCCTGTCCCAGTACCCTCCTTAGCAAACCTCATGATGGCTCCCTTAGCAGCACTTTCTATTGCCACGTGTAGTGGCACTAGATTTAAAATGTTTTCCATTGCTGCTGTAGGGCATGTTCTCATTGCTCCGGTGATATATATACATGCAAGCCGTTGCACCTTTTCTAATTTTCTCTTTGTTGTTGTTAATTCGGTTCTTTTGTGCCATGCAACCGCTCCATAGGTGATTATGGGTCTCACCATCATGGTATACATCCATCTGAGAATGTTTGGTTTGCATCCCCATGATTTTCCTGCAATTCTTTTGCAAATCATCAGGGCTTTAGTGGCTTTCCCGACAGTTATTTCAACATGTTTGTTCCAGAGGAGTTTACTATCTAGTGTAATGCCTAAATACTTGACCTCTTTCTGGATGTCAATTATTTCCCCTGCCAATCTTATGTTTTTCATGCGTGGTAGAAGTCTTTTCTTAGTAAATGGTATTATTGTTGTCTTCGTGGGGTTTATGTTCAAACATAACAGGTAACAACTCATATAATCAGAAAATTGCACGTAAGATCTATTGAATTTCACGTGAATTTTATGAATTTTCATGGGGAATTTATAAGTTTATAAGAACTTTACTTGAATTTTATGAATTTTATAATTCACGTGAAATTCGTAAAATTCACATGAAATTTTATTTATCTTACGTGCAATTTTCTGATTTCCTATATGATTTCTTACGTGAAATTTATAAAATTATTTCAAATTTTTGAATTTATTATTTTAAATTTTTTGGTGAACCAACGTGAAATCATTGAAAGAATCGCAATTTCCTTGCGTGAAAAAGGTAAAACATCATTTGTTTTTTTTTTTTTCTTAAACCGAGGCACCCTATAGCGTAAATATAAAAGATGGCTGATAACATTTCTATAAAAAAATTTTTGTAGACATTACCATTATAGAAGCTCTAAAAGAGATATTGTTGTGGTCTTTTTAAAATGGCTGTTTTGGGAGAAGTTATGAAATCTCTCTATACGCTTTTTTCATTTTCTTTTTTATTTAAATAGTAAAAACTTAATATTTTAAAGCCGCGTTGTACAATTTCGAGGTGCAACATCTATGTTTGTGATAAAAGTAAAGTGCACACAAAAACAATCCTAAGCATTGTCTTACTCATTAATTAAAGTATTACGATCATTTGTCGTAAATATTTTGCTTAATATAGTTAGTTAAGGATGTCCTGGAAGAGGACTCCAAAAAAATGCGAACGCCAACCCCCCGAGGGGTTGGCCCAACGGTTCGACTTACTGTTAGGTATACAATATGAATATATGTAGATATTATTATTAGACAATATGAATGTAGATATGAAGTGTCTCCGTTCGCGGTCGAAAATAGACTGCCTGCTCCAATGATTTGCCAACACCAGGTTTCCTTTGTTCCATGACCCGTTCCCACGAAATGTGCTGACCCGTTATTCTTGGTCTTCGCGTGCACCCAATAGGGTGTCAAGTATCCGGTCAGTGCATTAACCTTGCGAAGCAACCAGTGTGCACCCAATAGGGTGTCAGATATCCGGTAAGGGTAAACAACAAATTGCTGACTCGTATGGGAACCGGTTCTACCTGCTAACGTTAAGGTAGCTGTATTGGATGGTCATAACTCCTCCCCCTCTCAAAATCTACGTCCCGTAGATCTTACGTGGCCTCGAGGTTAGGCTCTTGCATTTGACAGTTCGGGGGATGAAATGGCCGGAATGCTGGGCTTAGCGTAGATTTTCCGACAGATGGTGAAGACTATAGATGCTCCAAGTAAGAGAATTAAAGCTTCCGTGAGTAAAGAGATTTCAAACTCCTGAGTTAGGTTATCAAGAGTTCTGATATTTTGTATGCTAAGTTCATGTACGTATCCAAGGTCTATCACGTTATCCTGCTTTGTGTTGTTCATCAGAGCAGACGGTAGGGCTTGTAAGGTTGTAGCAACAGAGCTCGAGAATGTCATATCTTTCAGCTGTATTGTTTCATTGAATATCTGGATTATGTAAGTACCCTTAAGTTTCCTTGAAACGTTTTCAGAAATCAATTCACCATCAAAGTTCGTGACAAAAATCGTGTCTTCCTTAACCAGTTCGATTGTTTCTTCGTTTTTTGTTTTGAAGATGCAAGATGTAGGTGTACCTTTCAACAACCCGGCCACGCAGCTATCTTCAGAAACTTTCTTCAGTGCTTTATCCTCACAGATTGTAGCGTTGTTGATGAAAAGACAATCAGCTACTATACCGTATGTTCGTTTTTGGTTGATAAGCATCTTTTTGAATTCCAGGTCGATCTGCTTTCCATTGATGATGGATGGTCTTGTTATTAGAAGATTATATTCTTCTCTTCCAACCTTTGGCATAGAAATCACATATAGCAGCATCGAGCCGTTGGTAAAAATTGACGGTGTACCGTACTCAATTGCTTCGATTTCATTAACATATGGTAAGGTTTCTATTTCGTTAATTGCTCTTTTAATTTCTTCCGTATTTAGGAGATTTGTGTTGATCGTACCACTTTTTGCCATCTGGCAGGCTCTTACGATCTCGTTTATTTCTCCCTTGACCAGTATAACTTCATCCAGGGTTTCCTGTTCAAACTTTCCAGAAATTATATCTTTAATTCCCATTTCGTATCTCTTTATCACCAAGTTCATTTTTTAAGTTACAGCTCGAATAATCTCAAAAAGCTTCTGATTGATCTTGTACTGGTGATTATTATTTTCTATTATCGCTTCTTCACTTCGGAGTATTTCGTTCCAGTCAGTAGCATCAGGACTACCAGCTATCCACTTCCAGGCCGTTCCTATCCAATCGATGGACCTCGTTTTCCTCGTTTGTTTGCCTCTTAGCAGGTTAAGGCGATCTCTGATCTGTTGTAAGTGAAACTCGATTATATGTTTCCTATCCTGGTTCTTGGTATTATTGCTCGTGACATTAGTTAAGCCGTTCACGAGATGATCAAACTGCATCAGGTCAATGGTGTGTACTAGCTTGAAAGTACCATCGACTATCCATCCTTTGCTCTCTTTCAAAGAGACAATAGGCGCTTTATAATTGAAGATTTGAAACGCCTGGGCCACAGCTATATGAAGTAATCTGTGGAACATGTTACAAAAATCAAATATTTTATGGGTAGATGTAGAAGTGGAATTGAATGATGCTGAATAAAATAAAAAAAAAATAACAGCTCTTTTTTTTTTTTTCAAATGAGTTTTAATGTCTAGTAAAAAAAATATATTGGTATAATAATTACTGTGTAGAAATTTAATTAGGTATGGTTAAATTAAGTATTATGATTATCATCTTCTTTCTTTTTTTTTTTTTGAGTTTTAATATCGTAAACAATATATTGGTATAATATTAAATTTAATTAGATTGGGTTTCTTAAATTAAAGTATTATGATTATCATCCCTTTTTTTATTATTATTTTTTTATTACAATCGGTTTCTATAATATTCTTAAGCTTAATAAAATGCATTTGCATCTTCTCTAGTAGCCTAATTATTAATTAAATTAATTGATTCGATTTGGTAAGTACAATTTATTTTTATTTTGAAAATGTCAATCTGGTGACATACTAAATTTTAACTTATTCTTTAATTATTATAAATTTTAAATTTAAAAGCTGGTTTTTCAATTTTTCAAATAAGTTTTTTCTGGATAACTAACTAATTATTATATTATTACTTTACTCGGGACTCGAGAAATATGTTACCTGTTTTACTTCTCCCTCTCTCCCAGTACTTACTTTATTTTAATGAAATATTTAAATAATCAAATGTTTTTAAGTTGTGACTTATGAACTTTTCGTCCATCGGAAGTGGTAACGGTAACTTTGTTATCACGAGCCACAACTTCTTTTTTGAATAAAGGCTTATTTTTCGACTGGATGCCTTTAATCCGTCTATAGATTATGTCGTCTTTCTTGTATTTCTTTGAATTTGATCTTTTGCTATTTCGGTTTAAATTCGCCGCTCTTTGTTTTTTTTTAAATTTCCCCTTTAAGGTCTCTATCGACCTTTATTCGAAAGTTAGTGAGGTTTTGATAATTTATCCTCTGATATCTGTTATAGAAGATATCAGAGGGTTTCTTTTTTGTTACCGAGTGGATACTGTTGTTGTATCTATCCACAGCTATGTTGAGTAATTCTTTTACTCGTAGGCTTTTATATTCAGGCTTAAGGCATCGATAAATTTCCAAAATTGTTGAGTGAAATCTTTCAACTTGCCCGTTTACTTCGCTTCGATGAATGGGTGTTCGATAGAGTTCTATGCCCAGCATCCTGATGAAGTTCAAGATTATTGGGCTTAGGAAACTACGTTCATTATCCGTGACAAGTATCTTCGGTGCCGTGAAGTAATGTAAGATTTTAGTTATTTTGTTTCTCAAGTGAAGCGTTGATTTATTCTTGATATGAAACAATTTGGCAAACTTTGAAAACTTATCGATGCAGCTAATAAATTTCTCATTTTGTATTTCCACTATATCCATGTGCAATATCTCACAAGGATATGAGGGGATAGGAGTAGGTTGAAACTCGGGCTTGACCGGGTGTCTATCATACTTATTTAATTTACAAACTTCGCAAGTACCTGTGTATTGTTTTATTAGGCTATTCATTCTAGGGAAGTAATATTTTTCTAATAGTTGTTCTTTATTTTCCCTTGCATTTCGGTGAGCTCTTCTATGTTCTTTGCTGATGAGATCCCATATTTTTCCCTCATCCCTAACATCTTCGACTAATCTTTGAGTAAGTCTGATCTTATAGTTTAAAAAGGTTTCCAAATACACTTTCTGTAACAGTTCCATACATAGCTCTGGAATTTTAATTCCATTGATGGTGTTTGGTTGTAGTTTGGCTTTCAAGACTGCCGTTAAAGCATCTTTATCCAGGTACTCTACTGAAAAGTAGTGTCTGGAATACCCAGGATGCGGTTCTTCATAAGCTTCAAGATCTTTTGCCACGTTGATTATAATTTGGTTCCGAAAAACATTTAGTGGAACTTCTACGTGTGGAATAAGATCTGAGGCGTCCTGTGCGGCGCTATGCATGGTGCCTGACTCACTTGCCGTTTCTGTAGCTGAATAATTATGATCAGGGACAGTATCAGTGGAGGAACTTTCATTGATCAGGTCAACACTTTGTGCAGGCTCAGCGCAAGCAGAGCCAGACAAGTGATTTACCTGTAATTTTAATCTCGAGAGGGCGTCTGCTACCACGTTGGATTTGCCTGGTTTATATATTAATTCAAAATTATATTCTTCAAGGCGAGCCTTCCAGCGCTTTAGCTTTGCATTATAGTTTCTATTGCCTAATGCAAAGGTCAAAGGCTGATGATCTGTGTAGATTCTGATTTTCTTTGCACCATAGACATACGATCTTAAGTTGTCTAGAGCCCACACTATGGCTAACATTTCCTTCTCGTTGGTAGCAAAATTCTCTTCAGATTTGGTTAATGATTGTGAAATATAAGCAATAGGCCTATCTGATCCCGATTCTCCTTGGGATAACACTGCCCCTATTGCATAATTAGAGGCATCAGTGGTCAAGTTAAATGGTTTCTCAAAATCAGGGAAGGAGAGGACTTCGGATGATGTTAACAAAAGTTTGAGTTCGTTGAAAGCTCGCAATGCCTTGTCGTCTAACGTGACAAGAACTTTTTTTGATGCGTTAGCTTTTACTTGTGCGTTTTCTCCTCGGGTGAGGTTCGTGAGTGGTTTAGCCACTTTGGCGTAATCTCGGATGAACTTCCTATAATAGGATGTTAATCCTAAGAAACTTTTGAGTTCCTTGAGATTAGTCGGTGGTAAAATTTTTTCTATTGCAATAACTTTTTTCATGTCGGGTTTAATTCCTTCTGGGGTGATAACATAACCCAGGAATTCTACTTCCGTTTTCATGAAATTAGTTTTTTCTAAGTTTACTTTTAGGTTCACCTCGCGTAGCCTAGAGAAAATAGCTTCGACGTTTTTTAGATGATCTTCTTCATTTTTTCCGAAAACAATTACATCATCAATATAAACGTAGCAAATTTTACCAATATACTATTTTAGTACATCGTCGATCATCCTTTGGAAGATGGCGGGTGCATTCCTAAGGCCGAACGGTAGTCTGAGGAACTCATACTTCCCGTTCATAGTGGAAAACGCAGTTTTTTGAATGTCGGATGTTTTCATCGGGATTTGATGGAATCCCGATGTCAAATCGAGTGTGGTAAAATACTTCGCGTTACCGAGGCTAGCGAGGGTAGAGTTAATATCTGGTATAGGGTAAGAATCTGCAATCGTAACTGCATTTAATCTTTTATAGTCAATTACCATGCGGTATTGCTGTTCACCATTTGGTTTTGGTTTTTTTGGAACGATACAAATTGGAGAGTTGTAAGGACTTTTTGATGGTCGGATTATTCCTTCCTCCAATAACTTTTCTACCTCTTTTTCTACTTCCTGGCGCATGCACCACGGATAAGGGTAACTTTTTGTGTAAATGGGCTCGTCAGTTCTTGTTTTTATTTCTGCTCTTACCGCAGTATTTATTAACTCACTCTCAGATATGGGTCCAAAAACAGGAGAAAATCTTTCTATTATATAATTAAGGCGTTTTTTTGTATTTTCAGAGAGGTTTTTATCTAAATCTATAGTCATATTAATTTGTCCAGATAGTTTTTCTTTGAGATGGATTTTAATACCCGGCTTCAGGGTAAGTATGTTAGTCTTCCTGTCAATTACAGCTTCCAGCTCTTTTAATGCATCATCTCCTATTATGCCATCAAAGGAAGACAAGCCCGGTAAGACATAAAATGTCAAGAGGGTATTGTTGCCAGCGCTTTTGAAAAAGGACCAATTAATTTATGAGTTATTTGGATGTTACCTGCAGCAGATTGTACTTTAAAGGGTTTGGGGATTTTGGAGCAGTTCATTGAAAGAGAGGGTTTTATAAAATTCTTGTTTGCTCCTGTGTCTACAAGAAACTTAAGTGTTTGCCCATTCTGCGTATCATATTCTATATATGGTACGCTAGATGGGCGCCTGTCATAAAATTTACTTCATCTTCAACTTGTTCCCCAGCCATATCTTCGTATGATTCAAATGAATCTGCTGGTTTATCTTCGTCAATAAATGCTTCAAGGTTGAACAACCTTTGCTGTTTATGAGGATAATTACCAGATCTTGGAGAATAATTCTCAGATCTGCTCTTCCTTTTAAATAAATTCATCCTCTGAGAGGGACGATTCATGTAATTTACGTTATTGGACTGCACGGACCTATCGACATCCATTTTTTCCTGCGGTTTAGGCGCAGTTGGTCGTGGGGGTGAAACATCATTGTTGAATTTGAAATTTGAATACGAAGGCTTTCCGCTCGCGTAATTATTATATTGTTTTTTATAAGGCAAGGTTGGCAATGCCTTTCTGAAAAATTGGTTTGAGGGATTGGTAACTAAGTTTGTTGTGGAGGGTATATGAATTGAATGACTTCTATAGTTGAGATTTTGAATTTCTAAGCAAGCTGAATATGCTTCAGAAAGTGTCTTGGGCTTCTGAATGATTAACATCCTAGCCAAGTCACCGTTTAACCCGCGGATAAAGACGTCCAAAGCGCGATTTCGGTACGTCTCTACCAACGCAGTAACCGTCTCCTGAGTGAAAGATTCAGTCTTCATCTTATTTATCATCAGCGACAGTTGATGATTGACTGCCGCATAATATTCATCCAACTTAAGATGTCTTTGAGACAATTGGCCGAGCTGATGCTCCAATGTCCTCATATCGCGCTTATCCGCATAGTGTAGCGAGAGACATTGTTTTATCGAGGGCCAATCGTCGTCAAAGATATTGTATGAGATGAGTGCAGCATCCGCACTCCCTCTTACCTTCTGTCTAATGTGCTGAAGGATAGCACGATAGATTGGTTTAGATTTTACTACCTCGTAATCCTTGAGGATCCCCTCAACTACATGTACCCACGATATGTACTGAGTTGGGTTTCCTTCAAAGGTACGCAATTCTTTGACACAGTCCGGGAGTTTACTAATGTCTTTGAGCTCCGTTTCGTTCTTGGGGCTGGTCAATTTTGGTGGTTCAACTACCTCTGAAGACGGGGTTGCCACTTCTCGAGGGCGACCTTCAATAGCAGCAATCCGCGCCTCAAATGACCGGAGTTCCTCAACAATTCTATTGACCGCTCCTGTCAAATTTGTTACTGATTGCTGTAGCGTATCCATACTTCTTATAAAGTAGTTAAAGTTATAATATTCTTATAAAATATATAATTCTTATAATATAGTTAATTCTTGTAATTTATTAAAATTGGAAAAACCAAGAGAGAGGTAAGTATAGGTCAACACAAAAGAAAACCACAAATATATAGGTAGGTACTTATCTGTTATTTCCCGAATCCTTAAAAAATTTTTTTTTTCACAAGTTTTTATAATTAAAATCTTTGCTATTTTTTGCTATATTTCTTTCTATATTTTGCCAGCCTTTCACAATTTTTCACAATTTTTATTAATTTTTCACAAGGGATTTTTTTAATTATTTATTTTTCTGAATTCTAAGATTTTTTACGGAATTGACTTCACAGTTTTATTATTATTGATTTTTTGAACTTTAAGATTTTTTCTATGGCAGATTTTTTCTTCACAGATTTATTGAAAAATATTTTGGGTTCTTATTTAAATTTTTTTGATTTCAAGATTTTTTTGTAGCATTTAGCTTTACAAGTTTATTTAAAAACGAATATTAATAACTTCACAGGTTTATTTAAAACTTTTTTGGTTTTTTTTATTTTTCTTCAAGATTTTTATTTCTACTGTGGCATTTAACTTCAGAGGTTTATTTAAAAACTTTTTTCTTTTTTTTTTTCTTTTTTTTTCAAGATTTTTTTTTTTCTTTTTTTATTTCTTCTGTGGCATTTAATAACTTCACAGGTTTACATTTTTGGATTTTTCGGATTAGCCGCGTTATAAATATTTAATATTTAGCGAGTTCAATACAGTACTCACCCCGAACGTTTCGCTTCGAATTGCATCGAGCGTGGTCACCGGGAAACTGCCAAAGAGATGTTAAGAGCGATTTTGGCTACGCAGGTTGTAACGTTGCGTGGAAGGTTCTGTTTCTTGCTGATGTTGTTGTTGTTGGTTTGCAAGTTGGGAGCAAACTATGCTCACAGTATCCTTGTTTGTGTGCATTGGCAATTGGATCGACCTTGTAGCGTTGAGTATGGGATCCCATGTTTTCGAGAGCTTAAAGCTGTCGTCACGATTGAAATTGTGGTGTCGTTTAATCTCAATCGCTTCGCGCACCAAACGGGGGATATAATGAGGTTCGTTTGCTAGAACCTTAGCTTTATCGAAATGAACCCAGTGGTGTTCATCTGGGTGATCGAGAATATGCTCGCATATGGCGGACTTTTCACGTTGGTTTTTGCTGACAGCGCTGATATGTTCTTTCAGACGTGTCGCAATGCTCCTTTGGGTTTGTCCTACATATGAAGATCCACAGCTGCAGGGTACCGCATATACTCCAGGTGTTTGTAGGGGGAATCGATCTTTTGGTGATTGCAGGTAATTAATCACTTTCTTGGGTGGTAAGTATATGGTTTTTACACCATATCTTTTCAAGATGTTCCCTATCCTATCTGTTACACCTCTCACATATGGCAAGAAAGCTTTCTTGTCTAAAAGGCTATCTTCCCTTTCCTGCGACGGAATTGGCTTCCACGTTCTTTGCTTTTTCGAATAGCCATTCGCTTTGAGGACATTGTCCAGCAGAGAAAGTTCAGTGGCAAGATGGTCGCTGTCACATATCCTGTGGGCACGTTGAACCAGAGTTGAGACAACTGACCTCAAATTTGCCGGATGGTGGTGGGAAGAAGCGTGTAGATACCTGTTTGTGTGCGTGCTTTTTCGAAAAACTGTGTGTGCCAATGTGCCATTTTGTTTCCGCATAACTTTCACATCCAAAAATGCGATGGACTCTTCATTCTCTTTTTCCATCGTGAACTTCATTTTTGGGTGCTGTGAGTTTAAATGTTGTAGGAAATTCGAAATGGCAGAGTTTTTCATAATACAAAAAGTATCATCCACATATCTCAGCCAAACTTTCGGTTTTTCTTTTGAGCTATTCAAAGCTTTTTTCTCAAAATGCTCCATCCAAATATCTGCAATCAAGGGAGCTAAAGGTAAACCCATCGCAACGCCCTCTTTTTGCAAATAAAACTGTTGGTTGAAGCAGAAATATCCCGATGTAAGGCAAAACTCCAAAAGAGGCAAATAGTTTTCATTTATGCCGGAAGTTGAGATAAGTTCACTGATGACAGTAAGTACCTCCTGCACTGGAACATTCGTAAATAGTGACTCAACATCAAAGCTCACCATCATTTCATCATCTTCGAGTTTTAGACCGCGCAAAATCGACACAAAATGTGAGGAATCTTTTATGTTGTACTCCGTAAGGCCAACCAATGGTTTAAAAACATCAACTAAATGCTTTGAAATCAGATAACAAGGGGCATTTATTTGACTCACAATTGGTCGCATTGGATTCCCTTCCTTGTGGATTTTAGGTAGACCATACAACTTCGGTGGCTGGGTACATGAAGGTATGAGACGCTTAGGTGGTAAAAGCGCTTTGT